>JAUEJL010071405.1:0-16542 GCA_032274825.1 Drosophyllum lusitanicum | reverse complement strand
ATAACCATATATTCAAACGCACGTCTACATATATATTTTTTGGCCTAAATATAAATTCAAAAACTAATAAAATCTAACATGTTCAAAAAAACATTATACTAAATGAGTCAATATGTAAATTGTATTGCATAAAATAATTTTATAATACTTGGAGACTTTAATTTCATTTGTTACTTGTAGAGAATGTCATCACACAAGTAGTTACATGTCTTCTCCCAAACAACATCTAGTCAAGATAAACTAGTAGAAGTCAACATCACTGCAAATAAAGAACGTATATAATAACCAGAACCTGAATGACTTGCTTCCACAATAGCATCAATGTATTCCTTATCATCGTCCAAAATTCCAAGAGCATAACATGTGTTTATAGTACGAATATCTTCCTAACATGTTAGTCCTTTGACTCTGTTTAAAAGAACTCTTAGAAAATATGCTTCATTGGGAGATACATTGTGAATTCTACTAATAGCAAACCTCTCTTTCTTGGCTCCCAACGTCGTTCATCTAGTTTCCAAACAAACTTTGTCGGGAATTTAACGTAAGTCAATTCCCGTGCTTGTTCTTATGTTGTGCTACAATCCATCCAAGAGAAGACCATGGATGACTCTACAAAATATTTGTTAAGGACATTTTCAATATCATCATCTAGACCGCAGCAAACATTTTGCTTTCCTTCAAGAAGATAAGGAATTTTAACAACAGAAGGAGTCCTATAATGAACTTCATATCCAAATATTCTCCATGATGCTTCAATGTAGATAGATACCTACAATCTAGAAATTCCTTTACTTCATCCACCACATCATCATTTCACTCATTGTTATTATCTTAGACGACAACAATGGTAGCTCGATCAGCACCCTTATTAATATATTTGAACAAATACTTAATAGAACTTGCCTAGATGTACCACTCAACATTAATATGAGCCTCGTATCTTTTGAGAAGAAATTTATTATAAGGAACAACATTTATATTATCTAAATTTGTTCTAGATTTTTCGACAAAGCTTCCATCATTCCGTCTTCTATAAAGAGGAAAACCATGAGAATCAATAGAAGTTTGATCACATAACCTCTTTGGAAAGTTCTTGGAACACTTTTTATCTTTTGTCATGCATGGACAATCCATTTAATGACTACCACATGGACCATGGATCATGACCTCGTTGACAAGAGAATACAAATGAGGATCTTCTTCTTTGTCGGGAATCTCAACAAAAATGATCGGATCAATCTTTTCAACTTAGGGAAGCTTGTAATCTAAATGTAAGAATAGACATATGTGACCGGGAGCAAATCGCGTTTTTGAAATTCCATGGTATAGACAACTACATAAAATTATAAAAAATATAGATATGTTAATATAAAATATTAAGAAAAAAAAGGCAAATTGCATTAAAAATAATGAACTTTGTGTTAGTTGTCATTATATAGAATCAACTTTATTTTGTTAAAAATAATACAACCAACTTTCGTAATCCTCATATTTTATGCAGCTTGTAGTATACTATATAAGTTATGGAAAAATTTATTGTATACAATGGTAACTAAACAATAGATCAGAGATAAAAAGGTTGTTTGCCTACAATGAGAGGATTATAAAATTTAATTATATTATTTTTTAAAAATTAAAGTTGGTTGTATACAATGATAACTAACACAATATTTATTGCATTTTCATGCAATTTGCCCAAGAAAAATCATACAAATTAGCTAATAGAAAAATATTAAGATGATATATTACGTGTATTTACGCAATTAACTATAAATATCATATAATTATAATAGTAACTGTAATATATCTATTTGAACAACTCCAAATAGTTTACTATCCTTAAGATCCCTAAACAAAGAATCAAGCTTGATTTTAAATAATCTGCATAAGATTTGGGGTTTATCTTCACGATGAAGCGTTGTGTCTTTTAGTAACCTAGTCATATCTAGCCATTTCAGATTACATGTTACATTAATGAAATGGTTTGGATAACCGTACCATCTACAAAGCGACATGGCATCTAAATAATTTTACATCACGTAACGTACACCACCACTAAAAATGAATGTAAGATGACAAGTTGTCAAGCGGAAGAAATATCTGACTTTCCATGATTTTGTAAGGTACGCAAATTTTCGTAAGCTTCACATCTAAGAACCTTCTATTGTTTACATATGTAATACAACCTCTCACTTTCAATCATATATAGTATAAGCGTCAACCAAGAATTGTTGCAATAACCTTCTTGAGTTGAGAATTAGTGAGAACGAATCTTGTATTGCTATATTTATTGTAGAAAACTATGCCTTGTATTTTATAAGCAAAATATTCTCTCATGGTATAGTTTGGACATTTGCTTTTGACTATAGGCATAACACCTCTGTGACGTATGTCTACATAATATTCACCTTCACCAATAAGAAAAAGTAGTGGTTACTGAAGAGGGGGGTATAAAGGATGTAATTCACAAATACAAGTAGAGTCTCTCAATGTGTTTCTACAATAATATCCCTAAGGTCCAATAAATCCCCAATATTACTAACAATCAAAGTTGCAACTTCTGATAAAGTAGGCATGTTATATGTTCTTCCATCCCTTTTTATTCTTTCAATGAGCCTTACATTTAAACTTTGCTGTGAACTTGCATAAAAACATTGTCTTACCATCCTATATAATTGAACCAAGTCATTTTTCGAATCTAACATGCCATTCAAATATTCTATTATTTGAATATCAAAAAAATTAGAAGGTGAAATAGACCCATCGTTTGTTCATTGTTAAGAAATGTTGGATTAGTGGAGGTATTAAATACAAACTTTAATTACAAAAATAAATAAATATGTAGCAATAAGAAGATATACCTAAACTCTTTACGTCTATTTGAAACTTCATTCTTAGTATAATATATGTAGAGTTGAGAGTTCTCGAAGCATCCGGGGGCAAAAGACTTCTCATGCTATGATAATCCTGACCACCCAGTCTGAATATGTAGGAAGCTTTACATCTATTAATTGACGAATCAACTTTTCCACCCATTGAAGTAAATGCAAACATTGAATTAACGACGAATATTCTTAAGAAAATATTTGCTTTTAGGATCATTGCCACTAAAAAATACCCTAATTGTCGACCCAAAGTCGCCTCAAAAAGTACGCCGCAAAAAATTTGTGCCAAAAACTTATTTGCGGCGAATATTTTAACATTTGCGGCGAAAAATCGTTAACATTGTCTTCACCACAAGGCCTTTTGCGGCGACACATGTTGCCTCAAAAACTTTTCGTCTCAAAAAGTCATTTTTCTAGTAGTGATATATTTCACATTTACATGTTTGATCACCATGAACCAGGTAATCTCTTGATGTACATTACATTGAAATTAAATATTAAATATCCAGGTAATCAACTAAAGTACATTATTACATTGAAATAAACTAATAAAACTGTAAATAAAATTTCATGTGAATAAAAACCTTGTTTCATTTTTTGTTATTCTAATTTCAGTTTGTTAAATTAATGGTTTTTCCTTACTTATTGTAGTATAAAATGAGTTAGAACAAAACTTAATAAAATTGTTTATATGTAAAAATAAATTTTATATTCATATAAAATAAGAAAGATAGAAAATTAAAAACTTGAGTATTAGAAAATTACCTTCTGTGATACCTATTGTTCTTTCAAGGTGTACATCATTAGATTCATCTTGTGTCAAGTCAAGTAAGTGAATATCAAATATATCCCTTGTCTTCCATACTAATTTATGCTCAACAACTTGAAAACAGATGGAGTACGAATGATTTACTGGATGCATTGATACTACCACATTGAATATATTGTCTTTTTATTGATGAAGTTCTAGCATCATAGTTACTGTTGTTATAACCGTCTGTAAAATAGTTAAGTAAAATTATAATGATTAAAACATTGTAGTACTGATATTGTTAATTAAAACATTAAAATAGTGTTACAGAACATATTGTCTCCAATATGATAAAATTGGGTATAGAAGAATGGTGAGAATTCGTACTTTCAGAGGTCAATTTTGCTTTCCTATTCTCCAAATAAAGTTTCCTGATCGTCCGTCATTTTTTAACATCAGTACACCTAATGTTCATACTTGATTTTACACAATATAGTTAAATTATTAATGTAATATGAATAAAAATGAAATACTTGATTCTACACGATATAGTTAAATATTTAATATAATATGAATAAAAATGAAATAAAAATTCAAAATTATAAGATTATCATGATATAATTATTGTAGCACCTAATTTCCGTCCACAAGTACATAAAAATTAGACATAATTTAGTTAGTTTTTTACTATTACAATAAAAATTTAAGTTTTAAAGTGTTTTATTTAATTTATATGTCAAAGAATATCTTTAAATAATTGCATAATTAATGGACATATGTTATATGATAAAGGATCAAACTAATAATAAATAAAACTTACGATTTGTAATATCAATCATATATAGGGTTTCTCATGGTAAACTTGTTGAAATTTGATGGCTGCAAATCTAATCCAGATAGACGTACTCTAGATGAGGAAGAAGAAACCGCAGTATTCGATGAGCAACTCCAAACAAAATTTTCTCTTTTTATATTATCTTTAGGATCGGAATGATTGAAATTCATTTTAGTAGCTGACAAAATGCAAACAACAATTTTAGGCGGTTAGTATTTATTTATTGTGACTTTATGCAAATTTCATGTAATGCTTGGAAACATATTATTTAAACATAGCTACGTAATCTAAACATCCAAAAACTATTTATAAAATAATTAACACGTTCGTAAAACATCAAAATATGAGTTATCTGTATGACCAACATATTTGACAATAGAAATATCCCAAGATTAATTAATATCAATCAAATATAACATGACAACAAAATTAATAGGTAAGTGTACGTACTTTAATCTTTTAATATTTAGTTGTGGAAGCCAGCTGCCAAAATTATTTGATAGAGTTAATTTCATGAAGATTAGCTAGCTTGTAAATCAAGTCCGATATTTAATGTTTCGAGCTTTATCTTGTAGTAATACAGAAAATATGTTACACTGTTTTTTATATGAGTCGATCATAAAGGAAAATGAATTTGAAGACAAAACCAACATATATAATTTAATAAACATTAATTGTTTTCTTTGATAATTAATCTCATTATTTAAGTGGAAGAAAATTGTTTTATATAAGATATAAAATCAATTAGAGTAACATTCTACTACTAGTACATTTTTATGGGTAAATAATCAAAATTAATAAAGTTACTTACTTATTGAAATTAGACAACCTACCGCCATACAACATTCAATAAATAAAGTTATACCCTGGTTCCTTTATTTCTACAATGCTCATATAATCAAATGCATGAGAATTGAAATACTATTATTTCTTTCTTACTACAATTATTGCCTTCCTACATTGGTTGTATTATGCACCAAATCTGCAATCCTTCAAGAAAAACTTGAATACTTGCTTACAGCTTCTAGCTATTCGTTTGCACAGTGTTAATGAAGATGTGAATAGTAAGCTTGCTTCGTTGTTCTGTTAGATTTTAATTTGTAGCTAGTGATTTAATTGTATTTTGTAATCCGGTTGATTAAACAACTGAAGTTTGGTGAGCCTTCTCGGTCCTTAGAGGACTTAAACCATGTAAAGGCTAAACCTATAAATACCTGATGTAGGCCTTAGGGCTGTGATCTCTCATATTGTTCACGTTTAGTATAATATCATTTACACCTTTGTGTGTGTGTTGAGAGAATTTCATACGAGTTCTTCATATTATACTTTGATATTCATCTAACCTTTAGATTTGAGACATTCAATTGGTATCAGATCCAATTCCTTGATTGAATTGGTTCATATCAGTTTGAATTGATCTGTTTTACGGTTGAAAATCGGAAATTTCGAGAGCTTTTACAAAAATCAAGAGTTGTTCTTTAAAAAACTAAAAAATTCATCGAGTAATTATGGTTTTTGTTAGGATTTAATATTGTATAGCAATAGAGGTTAATATTGTGGGTGAGATTTGTGTTATTTACAAACTAGAAGGGCTTAATTTGTAATATACTCCATTAGTATATATACCTATGACTTTATGTCATTTAATAAGATTTGGCATTTCTTATATTGTGTAAAATGAGATTGGTTGCTTTTCTCTCTACTCTCTCTCTAGATCTCACGGTATCAAGTCTTACTCTACCATCTTGATACTCGATCTCGAGGGCCATACAATTGGTATCATAGCCAAACAATCAAGTTTTGGCTCGATTTTTGAAAGAATTTCAAGCTTTTATCACTGAATTTTCAAAGTATAGCTGCTCTTCTTCGAATTTTTTAAACTTGAATTTTAAAAGTCGAGATTTGATGCTTGTAAATTCGATTTGATCTATGTTAAACATAGATATGATATAGAAAGGGAGTTTGTGTGTGATTTCTTAAAGAAAAACATAAATTTTGAGCATCAATTTTAAATATTATATTTTCGTATTCTTGAGGAGTTCTTGAGAAAAAGTCCGATTTTGATCTTCAAAAGTGGTTGTTTATACTTGATTTTGTGTGCATTACACTCAGAAATTGATTTTGAGTTTGTTGATACAAATTTCTTTTGAAATCGATCAAATTTTTGAAGTTTTGTTTGTGAAAACGTGAAGTTGTTCGAAAATGATGAAGAACATGAAGAATACAACTTTTTGATCCATTTTGAATAGAAAATTTTTGAAAAAGTGTTTCGGTTTGAAAAAAGTACATTCGAGTTTGACTGTTTCAGTTGAAAAGGAATTCGAACGTGCATTATAGTTCGAATTAAACATATTCGAGTTGAAAAAGTAATCGATTTAGTTACGTTCGACCGCCAACTCGCACCTTTTGTTTTTGAGTTCGAATATTGGGTAGCCAAGTGCAATTCGAGCGTGTTCAGTAGTCGAATCAAGCTTATTCGTGTTGGGTTAGAACTAGTCTTAGTTATATTCGACTACCCAATTAGGTATTCGACTTGCTCAGAATTCGAGCTAGGTGAATCACTGTGTGTCATATTCGACCTCCCATGAACCCATTCGAGTTCGAATTTCATTGAACTTGGTGATATTCGAGTTACGAGAGAACTCGAATAAGCAACATTCGAGCTGGTTAGCACAATTCGACCGCCCATAACCTCATTCAAGATCGAATTTCATTGACCTCGGTGATATTCGAGTTACGAGAGAACTCGAATAAGCAAAATTCAAGTTGATTAAAACAAAATTCGACCGCTCATAATCTCATTTGAATTAAAGTTTAATGTCATAAAGTGATATTTGAGTTTGAGTGTCCATATTCGATTTTGAGAATTGTACATTCGAGTCTTATACAATTTTGACTTTCAAATTGAAATTCTTTCAAAAATAATTGTCCAAATACGATTTAGATCCATGTACTTCGAGTGTCAAGATGTCTCCTACAAAATTGTCAATTCAAGTAGAGATAACACATTGGAGTTACATCAATTTTCACTTGACAGATGATGAAAAGATGTTCAAATCAAAGCTGAATGAAATGTTTTTGTTGTATGATGATTTGGAAAGACAATTTCAGGAACTGTATGTTAAAACTTATGATTCATCAACACTACATGATAATTTTGTAAAACTTTTAAAGCTAAGAAAAATAAATCTGAAAATTTGAAAACAGGAAATGAAAAACTCCTGAGACAATTGACTAAAACAACTGAAAATTTTCAAAAACAGCTTAATGAAGTGCATTCTGAGTAGCAGAAAGCTGAAATTTTGTCAGAAAAGAATAAACAACTTCGAGAACAATTGTCCAATGTGTCTGAGAAATTTTAAATTTCTAAACAAAATTGTCAAAGTCTTGAAATTGAAATTGGGAAGAAAGAAGCAAAGAAAGAAATTGAGAAGAAAAGAGCAAATGCTCTACTAGAAAAGAATGCTAAACTTAAGCAATATTTGTCTGGCCTCTCTGTAAAATATCAAGATTCACAGAAGATATTGAAGAATGATGAGAGATTGATAGACAAACTTTAGATTGAAAAAGCTGATTTGCAAGGAAAAGTCAAAAGACTTGAGCAACTGACTTCTTCTCAGACATTGAACACCGAAAGAAAGAAATTTTAGAAAGTAAGAACAGAGCTAATGACTAGAATCAAGAAAGAACAGATCGAGCTAATGACTAGAATCTCTGAGCTAAACAAAACTTCAGATGAAAAGACTCCTAGAATCTAAATTTTTTGATTCAGTTTCACATTGTAGTAGTCAATCTGATTCTTATTTTTTATGTTGCAGGTACTCAAGATTTAAATGAAGGTTTTGCTTTTACCGAAACATATAAGAACACTATTCCTTTTCAATCGGTGAAACCTTCAAACAATGTAACAAAATTCTCTCAAAAACAAAGGAAACATGAGTATAAAGTAAAACAGAATGTTTGTCATTCAAACAATTCTAATTCTTGTTCGTTTATTGTCACGGATGATTCAAAGCTGAAACAAAACCAGGTATGGTTTTTAAAGAAAAGCTATACCAACAATAGATCATCTTATGAACCATCGAATTCAAGGATGAAGAATTCATCATGGACACCAAAGAAGAAACATTCTGAACCAGCCTCGAACATCAAAGTTCGGGATAAGGAATCTTATCAATGATGAATTCTCATCAAATTTTGTTTCAAAACAAGGAGTTCCGAGTAACACTCAAAAACAAAAAACTTTTACTCACAACAAATATAACAAATCTTTCTCAAAGTCTAAAGTTAAATCTGATTCTGTACTAAATCAGACGTGAAATATCCTTTTGTGATATATTTTCAGTTAAGCACTTGATCAAATTATCAAAAGAAAAGATTTGTAAAAATTCAAAACAAAGATATAAATTTGATGTTAAAAATGGAATTCCTCAATCGCATACAGGACCATTTAATGACAAGGTCCACAAACCAATTATTGAAATTTCAAAGGATTTATTGCCAAATACTGCAAAAACTGACAATTCAGGACCCAAAACTTCTTGGGTACCAAAATTCTGAAAACATTTTTGTAGTTAGTTAGAAGATGTAAGAGACATTGTGGAGCACACCGAAGATAACTCAGACGACAATGAAGATCTTTGTGCTTAGTAAGCTGCTAAGATCTAAACATCATATATTTTGTGCGGCATTAGCTAAAGTCTAATGATCTGTGATACTTATGTTACAAAGTTTATCACCTGTTTGATATTATTTATGTACTAATGATTGTATTTTACAGGGGAGCATAAATAATTTATGATTGAAAATCTTTTATTTTGGGTAAAATTGCTATATTAGAAAATGCAAGAAAATTCAATATTTTTTGAATTTTAAACCCGATTTTAAACTATGTTTGACTCGGATGCATTGAAAAACCAAAATGGAAGATCACTTGGAATAAACGCTCTCTGCATTACACACTCTATCATTCATTGATATTGCTTGTGCCCTAATGATTAAACTTGATACGGGGAGCAATATTTTTTTTCTCTCTTCTAATTGATGTAAAATAAATTTCTATGCATCAATTTAGAGAGAGTTTTTACTATGCTTTTATATTTTTAGAAACATCAAAAATATTTGTAAAATCAAAAACTCAAAAAGATTTTTTTTTTGCAAGAAGGTATACATTCTTTGATTCATTCTTTTACTTTTCTTGTTTCTTGTTGATCTTTTGCAAGATCATTCTTTGTTTCTTGTCTCCGTTTCTTTATATCATTCTATAATCCTTCCAAGAAGCCGTTCATTCATGTGTCACTATCATATTCATCATAAACCAGAGTGATCAAAAAGGCACTATGAGTGAGGGAGTGTAGGCATTTTATACTCCTATGGTCAATCCAGTACTGGAAGGACCCGCCCTAGGAGCTCACCAAAAACTAGAGAGAGTTAGTAAGGGTTACTTACTAGGTCATTTAGGTGAGCAGAGAGGTAAAATAAAAAAGAGAATGATGGAACAAGAGATTGGAGTGCAAATGATCAATAAAATCCTTTGAGATCTCATAATAATATCTTTCTTCATTTTATTTATATATATTTTTTGATTGTTCATATTCTTTGATTGATCAAATCTTTCTCGACAATCATTTCCAACATATACTTTCTTGAAAATCATTCATGTCGGTTATAATAAACATATGTGTCCTAATGTATCAACACAATGATACATAAAATAATTTTGGAAAGAGAGATTGAGAGAGAAGTTGAAAATAAAATAGAGAGCTATGGGTAAGATAGGATCAAAACAAAAACATGACCCTTACCAAATCATATAAATCTCGGTAGCCACATCTGCTACTGGTTCACATTTGTTGAGATTCGGTATTGAAGAAGACATCATTTACCTAATGATGCAATACACTAACCCCACCCACCTACTCAGTTATCTCTTAAAAGATGATTTTTTCATCTTCACAAGGAGAATAAGCACATCTTATTGACATCTCATTCAGAGATTGTTAATATTGAAACAAGGAGGGCAAGCTGCTCCAGTCCCCGGCTTCTTTCATGCATAAATAGAGTCTAGAGCTTATTTGTAAAATATTTCATTTCTTAGTACACATTGTGGGAATATCACTGTATCTAGTCTGTGAGACTGATACTGGAACATATTGGAGTGATATCTTATGTGATATTCACAATGATTAGATGGAAATCCTACTAGAATGAACAATATGCCCGTTCTGAACATATGTCACACAGTTTTAAACTGTTGTGTTAAAGAGAATCTATGTGATCTCGGATTTACCCTTTCATGAATACCACTCTCATGTTGAGAAATGTCATATGCATGATGTTCATAGTAAATATATGATCATCACGAGGGGGAGATACATGTCAATGAAAATTTCTCAACTATATTTCTCTACAACTGTTGTCTACGGCCCAAAGTTCTTCAAAGCAGTGGTAAAGCAGTAATCTTTGGGGAACTCCTCGTCATCGTCTTCCAACTACAAATATATCTCCGGCATACAGTTGACAAGCACAATGTGAATATCATTCATCGTAATATCACATGAGGAGATAGTGTATTGAGGGGAAGTCAAAGAATGGCTTTGATTTCGTGATATTTAACTAATCCTGATTTTGATTTCGGGAGATTTACATCAATCAAGTCAAGGATATTCTAAAGATGATTGTCAACAGGGAATAAACAGAGAGGAAATTGCTATGAATTCTATGAAGAGCAACAAGCACAGTGAGAGTGTACTCTCGCATACTATGTGCATATTCTTCAACTCCCACCTCTCAGACAATCATTAGAAACAAGATGCAATATACATAACTACCAAATTCGCTAGACACATGCCTTTATCTTGGAAGAATAGTAATTTCTCTTGGCATATTTAGCAAGCCTACCTGGTACATCTTGATGTGCTTATTTCAAAGAAAGAAACTTCATTAAAAATTAGAAGGGTCGTTGCTAATCCAGATTTACCAGATCGATCCATTCAATCAATCATATTCCCAAAGATTTTGAACATCGTGCAGTTGGTTCAAAGAAGATCCGGACAACAAATCAAAATGGGAATATTATTAAAGGTTGTCAAAGTTTACTTTCAGGATCAACATTCTAATCAACATCTCAGAGCTCAAGATGAGAAGATTATTTTTGAAGACAACAGAGTAAAGATTGATTGGAAATTTTAGAAAAGGAATTTTGAATTTACAAACAACTTTGGATTGAAATTGGATTTGGTGTTCATCGACTCAAGAACAACTGAATACGAGCTTGAAGATTCAAAGGAAACCAGAAATTGATATTTGAAAAACATAAGTATAAGCCTACTGAATCCGGTCACCAAAGGAGTCCAACCAAATTCTTTTATTTCTATTGCTCAACTGAATCTTGCCTTCAACTGAAATATAACAATTCCAGCTCTAACCAAAATCCAAGTTCAGATACAAACTATTTCTGTCAATACAATCAAACAACCGAATTCCAAGTTCAACCGAAAACTGACTTAGGAATTACAAACCTTCAACGTTACCAGAATTCCTACTCAACTGAATTCGGTTATCTCTAGAAACACCAGAATTTCAAAATCTCTGTTGACATCTTATTTGGAGATTGTTGATATTGAAACTAGGAGGACAAGCTCCTCTTGTCCCCGACTTCTTTCATATACTTATAGAGTCTAGAACTTAATGCAATATTAATTTCATTTCATAGGACACGTCAAATATCACAAGTATCAAGTAATCCCGAACATCTTGGAGTGATATCTTATGTGATATTCACATTGATTAGACGGAAATCCTACTAGAATCAACGCTTTGCAATTCTAAAAAGTAGGTCACACAGTTTTTACTGTTGTGTTAACAAGCAATCTATGTGATCTCGGTTAATTTTTCACTGTTCTATCATTGTAGTGACACCTTCAATACTTAATATTTTTTTAACTGACTTTCATTATGAGGATATCAATTTTACAAATGGTTATATATTCATGTCAAATCAAGTTTCCTGTAATTTTAATGTTCATGATGTTCATGACGAATCCCGATCATCATCAGGGGAGAGAAATTTAGATGAAGGGGAGAATTATCTAAACATGAGGGGAAGAAAATCTGAAGATTCAGGAATATTGGGGGGGGGGGGAGAAAATGTTAGTGAAAATATTAATATTCATTCAGTTGATTTTGAGAAGACAATATTCATATATTGAGGGGGAGTCATAGAAAAAAAAAGTTGAATGAGTTTAAAAGATTAATATATGTCAAGTCAAGGGGTAGCAAAGAAAAGAAATTTTGTACAAGATTTAATGAATAGAGAGAAGATCAAGAGCTACATTTTAGATGGAGAGATCAAAAGATTATTCCTAAAAGCAAAGCCTATGTGAATTCAAGAAGCTCAAGATCAGAAAGAAGATGCTAAAGATTATAGAGATGCTAAAAACCACTACATGCTAACCCGTTCATACAACAAAAGGTTGAAAAGCCTCAGGTTACTAGTACAAGATAGAAGACAGAAGAAAAATGATATTACTGTGTGCTTTTGAGATCAAGTTTTCATCATCACTCCTTGTAATTCATACCAGTTGCCATTTTTCATGCTAATAGATCTACACCTTAAGTGTGTGTTTTACATATTCTCTCTAGATCTTACCTATGCAATCGTGTGTTTAGCGTGATACTCGAATCACTTGGGACAAACATGTTCTCCTTTAAATTGAAAACACAGATTGATTTCCAACTTGCTTCCTATTGTGATATGGATATCGATAAAAAGATTATTGCTTCCTGCTATGATTTCCAACTTGCTTCGTTCGTCAATAAGTCCTATGATAAATTGCCGATTTCATGTATCAGGCTTTGATTAGTTGATTAGTATTTTTAATTACATATAAGAATAGGACTTCTTGATATGTAGGGGTTGAACTTAAATTTTAAAAATATAACACTAATCTAGGCATTTTTAGAGGTTATCTGTGCTATACTTTATGTCCGCACTACAATAATGAAATACTAATAAAAGAATTCAGTCACTCGGCTTATGTGCTTATTTGATTCTCATAAGTAGTTTAAATTTGAATTCATTTATCGAGCTATAAGAATATGAGATGTTTTAATAAGCAATCCCATATACCACGTAACAAACAATTTGCATTTTCTTTAGTAAAGGAATTAAGATTCACGAGTTACTAACTTGGAAAACGATAAAAGACCATTATTACATATTCTGCTAATTCAGCTTGTTTGATTGTCGCCTCTGAATGAAAAGTGTGCTAATTGAAACAGAAGAACCGTGCTATCATTCCAACTTAATATACATTCTGAATCATTAAATACCAAGTATTTTACTTTAATTCCCTTTCTTTCGGACGTTGACTTGTTAAACAATCATATCTTATAATATAATAAATCAATATCAAGGTTTAAATGGTAATTTGTATCATTCAGATTGTTCATTCAGAACCCTTATCAAACAACATATCTCATTCAGAAGCAGTTTCATACAGAGCCTTTGAATTATTCAGAACATAGAATCATTTCGTGTTTGATTATTCTATTTTAACAAACAGCCCCTAGAGATCATGATTATCAGCGCACAATTGCTGAGTACATTTAAAACAAAACACAACCACCTAAAAAACATGATTAATTGTGCCAGTAAACCAATTTACACTGAAATTTTAAACAATATAACATTTAAACCGATGTAAAATTCAAACAATTAAAATGAATAATACTAATCATGCAAAACTAAACTTAAATAATTAGTGCGTAGCTATGTAAAAGAATGGACATTTACACCGGCTATGTACTTATGAGGGCTTTGCTTAGCTAAGCATATGATTAGCTCACCTGTGAGCTTTGTTTATTTAGTTGTGTATGTTTCTCGATTAGTTGAGCACTTGTTAGGCTGATCAATGCTCTGATGAGTATTTGCTTAGTTGTGTAGTTGCTTAGCTAAGTTTTTTTAATTGTTTGTTAGTGATTAGACATTTAAACCGAGTCGTAATACCCGTTTTCAATTAATATTAAAGAGTAATATTAACATTGTAATCGTTACTTAATACAAGCGTTCCTTTTTGCCATGGGGCTTGGACTTGTTTTGGTTGTTGATAAATAAAAAAAGGGATTTATTTTTGGGCCGATTAGTTGTATTGTTAGTTGCGCCAACAATTTATTTTTACCTTGTTGTACCTGTTGATTGTGTTGGTAAACAAGTGGGCAAGAGAGAATACATATATATTTATAATTACACAACAGCTTAGGCCTTTAGGGCTCTAGGCCCAATTCCTACCGCTACACTCTCGGCCTGTTCTCGAGTTTTTAAACGAAAGAAAGGGAAGGAAAACATTCTACCTTGTGTGTGTGCGTGATCTTCATGGTAGAAGAGAGAGAGGACTCTTTACCTGTGGTGCATCAAATCGGTCAAGAACAGTAACAGGTAACGGTTTGAGGTCCCTTGTAAATATCTAGCTACTGTTTTTACATCTTGTAATTTGAGACTTATTGGGGGTTTTGAAACTGAAAGGAGTTGTTCGACTTGGTGAAGAACCAAGACTCTCAAAGATTTAATCCATCAATATGGAGAGGATAAATCTATAAGGTAACCTCTTTTATATCACTGTGATTGTATATACAGAAATTCGTTGAGTACGAGATTGGGCATGTTCTCTTTCTACTCGAAACAAGGGTAAAGCCGAGGCTTAAATCGGAATTTTGAACCTTGCACAACAAAAATTCAATTAACAACTAGGGGTCGGTTTAATTGATGAGCAGAACCTAAAACAATTGAATTCACGCGAAATGGATAAATTCTTGATAAAAAACAAGTAACACCATAGCCGACCTTCGAGTCGGAATAGGAACAAGGTAGTGTCGGGACAATCAGTTCCTTAATCTTGTTTAATCGTGATTAGCTCACAAGGGGTGCATTCGGGAAAGGGTTAAGAACGAATGCCTCTAAGGTGGTTAGGATCGATGGGATGGAAGATAACTGTCTATGGATTTCAAAAGAGTTTACTTCTTTAAAATGTATTAAACTATACCCCAAATGTTAATGTGTGTATCTACCTTCTGTGTGTATTGAACTTTGAATTTATTGTTATTTACGTATTTTGATTACATAAAAAAATAAAAAATGTATAAGTTTAGTACATACAATAGAAAGTTTAAAACATACAATAACATCATTTTTTAAAGTTTAATACACATAATAACATTTTTGAAAAATGGATACACACATTAATATTTAGGGTATAGTTTAATACATTTTCGAGAAGTAAACCCATTTCAAAATAGTAGAGATGGATATGGAAGCACAAATCTTCATCAGATGGTCGATCGCTAGTTGATATGGGCCACGATGTGTAAATTATGGTGGGCCTTAAATTACTAATTGGGCCCAGATTGAAATCACAAAAATTGATTGAGGCATGGTAATTAAATCGCAAGTTATTGTTGGGATTATAATTGCAAATCACTTATGAATGTATATTTAATGGTGAATCACAAATTAGCATTAATTATTGAAATTGCCAATTGAGTGGCAAGACATGAACCACAAATTGGAATTCCTATGTGAATTGCAAATTAGTGTTAATTTCTAGAATTGAAAATTGATAGGTAAGGTTAGGATCGCAAATTAGACTAGCCGACTCAATCACAAAATGGAACAAATGGTTGAATCACAAATTGTATCAAATTGAGGAATCACAAACTAAGCCTAGTGTGAGAATCGCAAATAGAGTTTCCAGGCAATCACTTGTTATTGATAGTAATCACAAACTGGTTAACACATCTACACGAATCGCAAAATGGGCTTTGAGGACCAAATCACAAATCGGGCCTAGGAAGCCCAATCGTAAATTGAACCTGATTTTAGTCGCAAATTGTACGATTAACATGATATTGTGAGGACTTATGCGTTATAACTATAAATGTAGGTGTTTGCCGATAGTTGACTTAATTTCCGGATTGTGACGTGTATCGTAGTTATCACTTAGGCTACGAATCAGGTGAGTTACACTAACTTATAAATTATACTAGTGTTAAATGTGTGTATTTTCTATGTGGTA
>JAUEJL010071394.1:0-16542 GCA_032274825.1 Drosophyllum lusitanicum | reverse complement strand
GTTTGGGGTTTCTTGGCAATATGTTTCTTGTTATCTTGTTCTTTTGCTTCCGTTGCGTGCCTAGCAAACCCCAACAGCTAGACCAAGCAACCGACCACTGGACAAAGACCCTCTTTTGAGACCCTATAAATACCCCCATTTGCCATAAGTTCATGTATCATATTCTCCCTCAATTCTCTCTATATTTATCACCCTCTTCCTTAGATGAATACTTATCCTTTTGCCCGAGCTTAGTCACGAGTTGAAGCTGGTGACGAGGCTAACCGTTTGTTGTCTTTCAGATCCAGCAGACGGCCATGAGAAAAAGGTTGCTTTAGCCTTCCGTTGATGACACACATGTTTCAACATTGGCGCCATCCGTGGGACCATGTTTATTGCTCGTATGAATACGGTTCCAACATAAAAAAGTCGTACTCAGGTCCGAAGTTCCTTCATACCACAACCTTTAGTTCAAGATACCTTCGTCCGACACAATTATGAACTGCTCTAAAGCTCATGCTCCTACTCCTAAGCTCATGCTCTTGCTCTTGCTCTGAAGCTCATGCTTCGTTTTGAAACTCCGAACTAATCACCGATAGAGATCGACGACAAATTGCTTTGAAGCTCGTATTCAGATCCGAAGTTCCTCTATATTATGACCTTCGGTAGTCCTTAGATGGACTCCATCGTTGCGATAATCCAACTTTCAAACCGGAGGTTGGTCTAGACAAAAGAAGATTAGCGCGGGCCTCTTGTCTAATTCGTGTACAAAGACTGTCCTCCGGATGCAAGGTTAGAATTACTCTGGACCTTCGTCTGGTGCAACTACGAACTATTCTGAAGCTAACGTTCTAGTCTGAAGCTTCGAGCCAACCATCAGCAAGGGTTGATCACGAACTGTTTCGTTCGTCCATATCACCAGTTCTAAGTATCAAACCTATTTTACTATATGACTTATGCATGCCTCGTTTATGATATACACAATACCTGCAAAACCTTGCTTATGATATGCACAATACTTGCAGGTTGTTTATGATACGCATAATACCTATCTTACTAAGTATCAAAACTGAACCTTGTGTATATATATAATACATACAAGACCTTGTTTATGATGTGCATAATACCTGCAGGGCCTTGTTTATGATATACATGTGTGATCTTGTTTATTAATATGCATGACAATTGTCCTAATACCAAGAATCTGGACCTACATAAGGGATAAAACCATTCATCCTCATTCATCCCGCATGATCTTGTTTATTAATAGTGAAACTTACTTTGTAAATGAAACTCATTCATCGTCATTGTGACCATGAATCTAGACCTACATAGGGGATAAAACCATCAAAAGAAAGTTCTTTAAGAGTTTTGGTAAAAGGGCAACCATGAACATAAACGATGAAGTTGTAGCTATTTCCATGATGAATTTAGGACCATAACAATATATATACTTCTTGTACATTAGAATAAACATGCAAACCAATACATAACTAGGGATGGGAATAACATATAAATGCTATTATAATGCATAAACCTGGACTTGATACTCCCATCCACGTCTGACCTTACATAAATCTTGTTCTTATCATTGGTAAGTGTACATATTGTGTAGCCTCATCTTCGTCCGATCTATCATCTGCTTTTTTGTTGCTTCGGCCGGGAGGTACCTCCGTCTTTCGCCGCTTCCACCCAGAATTACCTCCATCTTTGCCGCTTTAGCATCTGCTAATTCCATATTCTTCCGGTCTTTCCTAAACAGAATAAAAGAGGGAATAAAACGATTCATTCTTATAAAGATCCGAACACACATAAGACTTTTTATTTAACTTCCCGATCCGGAGGATAAGAAGTAATACTACTTTAATAAAGTTTTTTCCATCTTTTCTCCAACTAATATTCCCTAACTTTTAGCCTAATCCTAGCTCATACATATACACCCTAAGAAAATATAAATGAGCAAGACTCGTGTATCAACAAAAGAAGCTAAAATAATCGATGATAAAATAGTCAATGTTCCGCGGTAACTGGTAGATCGGACCTTACGTTTCCCCTCCGAAGAAGAACTTGACCTTGTCCAAAATAACGTGGACATCCACTTTTTGATATGTATCGACACCTTCGGCATGGCGTTTTCCAAAATCACCACCCTTCATCACAGCATCCTAGAGGAACCTTAACATCAAACCATAACCTAGACATTTCACATCACTTGTTCTGGTGATGATTCCTAAAGTTTCACTACCACTGAAGCCTACATAATAAAGACATTATTCTAAATCCACCTAGCAACAATATGCTTAGACTCGTATTCTAACTCAGATTACGACCTACCCCAAAGCTCGTCTTTCCTAAAGCTCATCCTTGTCAAAGCACACTTCTTTTGAAACTTAAACACCAAAATTTATGAACACGTAAAGCGAATAATAAATTTATAGATTCTAGAAATAATGAACAAAGACATCACATCAAGAAGAACATTTTAAGGTCCTTTATTTGTGAAACACTACAAAAACATTATCTTTAATTTGTCACTCCAAGCTTGAAATAAAAGAGGTCTGAAACCATCCTTGGACATTTGGGTTTCCTTAAATATACTCTGGTCCTTAGTAATTCAAACTTATGTTTCTATCCCTAACGATAGTCACCTTTGATACTTTTGGTATTCATAGTTTCAAATATCGCTCTCTTGAACATTTATCCGAACCAGAGGTTCGCTCTGGAACAGAAGTCTAATCTAGCTCCCCAAACAACTTTTAGAACAATTATTGTTATAAGAAACGAACTTAATAAACAACCATAGGCGATGGTCAAGGAACTGATATGATATATACACCCTCCTTCTGGTGCCATATCAAAACCTAAAAGAAGAAAAGGAATAAGAAATGGAAGAAACTAAGACACGCCTCAATCCGTCTCTATGCCTCGGGCTAGCATCACGACAAAAGACAATCACCTGCTTCGTCAACCTATAAAGACAATCACCATCTCACTTTATGTAACACTGTGGTTTTCAAAATTTACCATTTACAAAAACTTTCTAATTTCACAACAGAATTTAGCAACGGAAGTCTTTAGTTCATAAAATAACATCTCATGAAATGACAAGAGTTAAAACTAAACATAAACCACAATACCACGTCCGTACAACATTATACACAAATTATAAATCATTGTTCAAACATTATCCAAAAGTTATCACTCTAAGATATTTATTATGCCCAAAGGTAACCCATTCTGACAAGTCGTATCCTCATAAGCAGTCTGCACGAGGACAAGACACATTTCAAAAAACAAGTGTCAGCTTTACACCTCGTGAGTCAATAGGAGTTTAATATCAAAACCATAAAAAGTCATTTATTAAACATTTAGGTTCCACAATAATTAAATAATCAAACCCGTCACACCGTATACACGACCCAATCCCATAAACCCGCAATTCACATACCATAGACATGGGTCAAGTAATCATCATATTAAATCAATTGTATCACATATCATATGTCTGTATATCATGTATATCATTATTCTATTATATCGTATTTACATTCATATCCGTTATTCCATATCTGAAATCCGTATTCGTTAACACACTAAGGTATTCTTAGTACAAGGCCCTAGCCTACCAAGGACAACCCAATTCACTAATCGCATGACAAATAACCCGTGCATCAACCGAGGTCGACTCCCGATGTATGAATAAGTGTACTTTGGTTAATACTTTGGCTACTCTAACCGATCACGCACCTCATGTTGTTGTTTAAAATATAGGTATTTATAGAGGCATCCGCTATCAACTCCTCCTTATACTAACACGACATTTTGCACATGACTACACCTACTGTCATACATCACTTCAGCAATCGACCATTCTTTCGTACTTGTTTACCATGTGTTGCTAAGATTAAGAAACCCCGCTACTCCGTGTGTGGCTAGCACTTATACCTAGAAGGTTATCAAATACCTACCAGGCTCGTAAATCCGTAAATGATCAATTAAGGTTACTACCGCGCCCATTATGTTCGTTATTTGGTTTTACCATATTTGTTTAATGCCTTGTTCCACTTCATGTAGTAATTATCTATGCTAAACATATCATTTTCTAAGAAGTGTACCAAATAAATATAGAATAACTTATATATTTTCTGACATTATAATATTATCACTTTTTTACTACCAAAATGAGAGGCTAGCTAGACATGCAGGTCGATCGGGAGGAAGGATCTTTCCGGTACATGACCTTTCAGAAAATCCAACAACCAACACCGAATATGATTATTCTTAGACACCATACATCTGTTTATATCGACTCGTGAAGTGTTTAGTCAAGATGTACGTAGCAACAAGAGATGATTGCTCGTCGTTGCTAAATTCCGTATTTTGGTTATTTAATTAGCAACAAATTTAGATTGTTGCTGTTAACCATTTGTAAAATAATGATATTAGTGAATTTCATACGTAGTAAACGGATTAAATGGACAAATAAATCATTTTTCATAGTTAAAATTTGAACTCAAAGGCATAAAAGTAAAATTTGAAATTATATAAAATATTGGATTCATCGGTTTCATGAACAATACTCATGTTGCATGTTAAATCTTCGAGATCAAATTAATATTATATGTGCAACGAGATCCTAGGAAATTACGAAGTTCACACTATGTTTCCCCAAAGAGCCAATAACGTTGAGTCATTGCCACCCACGCATTGTACAATTTCTCATCATAGGTTTCGAATAGGCTATAGAAACATCGTACAAGTGCCCTCCAAGCAAACAAATTGTATATTTCGTTTAATTAATTATATTTACACGATAAACTATGTATTAAAATTGTAAATCTTAAAGTACGTACGATGTTTTGTATATTTATTTAAATTTTCGTTTTCTCTTTTTGAAAAGTATATTATTAATTCGACTTATTAAAGATACAAAGTCTTCAACGCAGAGACAGATATAAGAATACCTTCGAATTATGCAATTACAAAGCCAAATTAATCACTAGGATGCATGCATACGCAATTTATCTCGGTCAATATTTGAACTCCAACATGCCGACTGATGAAGAAATTCTATTTTTTTCTATTTTTTTAATTAATCAATTGAATAAAAGTGTCGTAATATATATATTTCAAACATTGGTATACTCACTATATTAATACATGTATCAAATTGAAGAGAGAAGTTTAGATAATCTAATTGTGTGTTTCCGATATATATATCACTTAGTCTTTATTAATAGATTGTATCTCAGACGATTGGGTTCTGTAACTTGTAGAAGCCCTCTGTTTGTAAATTGTACTTGTTTGTTTAATATATACTTTTGTCTTTAAAAAAAATTAAAAAAATTGAAGAGATGAAGCTAGGAAAAAAGAATTAGCGAATTTTATACCATTAATATATATATATAATATTGGATTCACTATATTTGCGTACAAAAAATCAATTTGGGTTAGTGTCCAATCTTTAGGATATTAATGCACTCCATGTACTTCATTAATGACTTGTGAACTTAAAGTAATCCATTATTAGGTTCTTGATCAGTTTACTGCATTGAAGAGCTCACATGCTTGGATCAACCACCCCATTCTTAATACACAAGACATATTTAATTTTATACTTTTAAAAGGAATAAATAAATGAAGCTTCATAAATTTCTTCTTAAAGTTGTTTAAATACTGTATAAAAGAATAATATATTAAAAAAATATGATTATTTTAATTTATATTAATATATATGTATAGAGATGTTTGTTAATTAAGTTGTCGATAATTCATTCAATATAATTAATTCATTTATATATCATAATTTTTCCACATAAATTACAAATTCAAAAATTCAAATCTATAACAATCTATTAAGTACACATATATAAATGTATGTATTTCAATTAGTTTTTAAACAAAGTACTAAAACTTACAGATAAACTCTTGAAGACTCAGGGCTCCATAGTACGATTTCTCGGGTCTATTTCATCAATTGTCTTGCATTCCTATTATGAAATGAAGCTAAAATTAACCACTTCTAGAGAGTGATTCAAGAACCCATGTTTTGCCACCAGAGCTACTACCACCACTTTCTCTATCTCTAGGACCAGTCTCATGATTATTGGTATTATTATTCTTATTATTACTTGTTTGGCTCTCTTTATTAATGATGGAAGAAATTGCAGCCGCTACAGCAACCCTAAAGTTAGGATGTGAAGCAATAGCACTCATGTTTTCAGCCAGAATTGACTTATTGTCAATATTGTGGTTATTATTACTCTTGTTGTTGTTGTTGTTGTTGTTGATATATTCTCCATCTACTTGCTTTGACCTTGAAACATGGCTGGCATTGGTGAACTTGTTAGACATCCAAGGAAATCCTAGTTGTGGTGAGGGGCTGGGAATTGGGATATGGTGAGGGTTTATTGGATTGTTGGTGAGATCAAATACAATCCCTTTAGAAGGGTCATTTGGGTTCATTGTTCTAAGATTCATTGATGAATATGGTGAAGAATTAGAGTTCATAATGCCCAAGGGTGTGTGGTAATTAGTGAATGGGGTTTGGTTCATTGCCATTGGGTCGGATGCGAGAGGATTGTTTGAATTTAGTAGCATGAAGGATGTCGCGGCTGCTGATGTTGTTGAAGCCATTGCAGTCGCGCCTACGGGTAGTGGATGGTTGTGATTCCCCTCATACGTCGTGATTAGTATCGACATATCCTCTAAACATCTTTGCACCTATATAATCATATGTGTAATTATAAGGAAAACCATGAGATATGATAGATATTTAGTGTTGCACCATATGGAGTTCACATATTATAAATCTAACAAATGAAATGGATTAGAAACAATAAAATTCCTTGTTGAAATCCAATTCCTGGAACAAAAAACAAGCTATAAAACACGATGAAGTTAGCTGATCGAGACAAACCTGTTTTCTAACGGGACAACCAGGAGCGACTGTACAACGATAGTAAGCTCGTGGACAAGGGTTTCCCTTTGCGATCTTTTGTCCATATTTTCTCCATTGACATCCATCATTCATCTATACAAATTAACATAACAAGCTTAGATTGTAGCTATAATCCCGAATAAAGAAAAAATCGACAATTATTATATTAAACCATTATACTCAACTTTACACTACAAATTAAAGTACAAAACTAACTATTTTTAGTAAATTAAATATGTTAATAAATCAACATTACAGTTTACGAGAATACGCAATTTGGCGATATATACTAATCTGTAAATTAATGCAACAGAAACCCATTATAATCAGTATTTTTTGTGCAATGAAATCATCCATGCTGCACATATAATGCTTCTTTTAAGTAACTTAATAAGAATAATATTTTCTTTGTAAATAATAATTAAGAAAATGTGATGCGGTACGTACCATGGAAGAACTAACTAAATCTATCTGGTAACAATGAAATATTGGTACAATAAAGTTCAAAATTTCAAGATAGATATGACTCAAAAACTTACTGTGGCAGCTTCACATCTAGCCCTTACTGAAACCCTAGCTTTTCTGTTTGGCAACGAGGCGATCGGATTATTAGCAATATTACTAGCTCTATGATCACCAACGAAATTGCCCGAATTAATCAAATTGCTTTGTTGCATCTGTGTAAACCTTGTGCTTTCTGATGATAAATCCTTATGATTATTCACTTCTTGATGATCTCTAGCATGTTGGGATGTTGTAGAATTGCTTTGTATCCTCAAAGACAAGCCTAAATCTTCATATTCGCTTTCTTGCAATGGCGGCGATCTTGGGCTAATTTTCTTGGTTTCTTGATTTCCATCTTGCCCATTAAGAGACAGAAAGGCTTTTGGATCCTACATATATGGTTTAAACGCTATATATAATATATATCTGAATTGAGAATAAATTATTTAATTACATGCTAATTAGTATATAATTGATATTAACATACCTTGATTTGGCTAGATGATTGTCTAATAATAGAGAATTTCATTTGTAGATCATAGTAATCTTTCATGGTTTGCTCTACTACTTGTCTCAATACCTTGTTCTCCTCCTTCATCCGATTCATCTCGATCTGTAACATCGATAACTTGCATAAAAACATACAAATTATTAGCTTCTTAATTAATTTGGATTAAAAGTGAGGAAAAAGTAAATAAAAGAGAAGAAATTAAAAGGGTATAGTACTTGACTAAGTTTGCATACATATTTAGGGTTTTCAAAGATTGTACCTTTTCTTGATGATAATGATCAAGGTCTTGCCTTTCTTGTGCTTCAGTTGGATTTGTGGTTATTTTTACATCCTTTTGATCTGATTCCTTTAGTTCTTGCTCAGGTGATTCTACTTTTCTTTCAACATCATCATGATGAGAATCATCATCATCATCATCATCATCAACATGAAGCTGATGATGATCTGATTGTGATGAATCTTTAGCAGGTTCTTGATCTTGAGCATCAAGCTTGAGAGTCAAATCAATCTCCATTTCTGAATTATTATTGTCTTCTTCTTCTTCTTCTCTTGCCATACTTAGAAGATTATTACATCAACAACAATCTCTCTCTTGAATGTTTCTCTCTCTAGAATATATATTAAGAACGCTGCTTTTGAGACACCGAAGTCAATTCCCCCGTCTTAAGGGAGAGGTATTCTTAGACACACAAGGACGCATCTAAGTTTTGACTTTAATTAGGTCCTCCAAAAACTATATTATTTATTTTATTTAACAAATTAATTCTCTTCTTAATTTTTGTTATATATTTAACTGCCTACTACACCTTTAAAAAAATATATGTTTAGGTTTGTATGACACTTCAAGGGTCGAGTTTTAGTAATCTAAAACTTGTGGAGTTTGAATATTATATAATTATAATGGGTTTGTTTGACACAGAATTTTAAGTAGTTTTATTTCATATTCATAATAGTTATCAAATAGATATATATAAGTTATTTAGTCACACATTTATACAACTAATAATTAACTTCATAGCTTACTATTGATCTTACAATTGAAACACATAGCTTTAATTAACTCTAACTATCTTAGCTAAACATACCTTAATTATATTTACACGTATTTTACATCTTAATTAAGTATGGCGTGCAATCTTTGACAAATTTCGTTCTATTTTCACACACTTTGTTTATTTATTTTGAACTTGTACATAGTTGTAAATAAGAATGGATTATATAATTAACAACGTCAATAAATTAGTTATGATTTATTTATAATTTTGATGATGAGGGAGTACAAGATGATGAGGGTACGTAGAACATTATGATCTCAAGAGGCCGGCAGCTCACGTTACTAGAGGAACAATTTCAAGTAGGCTAGCGAAATCATAATTCTGAATTACATATCAAACATTAGTTTGTACTACGTACATATTTATCATTTATTCATAGAGACGTTAAACACAGCCCACTGAGCCTATAACATTTGGCCAGGAGCTACGGCACATATAGATTCCACCATAGTCTTGACGACAACATAGTTTGAGCACATTGATGCCTCATTTACATCGTGGATCGACTCCCATTTCTCATTGAGAGTTCAACACACAAACAGACCAAAACTGACCCCTCTGTTCATTCACTGTACATACAAGACACAAGTCACAATTTCAACCAAGGAAACATCGTTACCTATTAAGGTTTATGTTAAAGCATATTATAATGTTTCAAACTCATATATATGAGCATCAAGTTTTGCATAATTTGGTTCGGTTATGTATAATTAACAACCAAAATAGCCTAAAAATCACCCCTAGATATATTTTAATTTATTTCATTTTTGTTAGTATCATAAGTCATAAAGAAAATCCTAGATTGTATATATATATATATATATATACACGCATGTAGCGATGGGTGGATGGATGGATGGATGTACGTGTGAACTTAATTGTCTTCATCCTGAAAATCTCACCAATTAATCTTGTAATTTGTTTGTATATATATGTAGTCTAGATCTCATTGGATGGAATTATATATAATAGTCAACTTTTTCAGATTAATTACACCTCACATGATTCCAAAATTGTTGATCTTATATTTAAAAAATTGATACATAAATTCTAAGTCAATGACTTGATGTTAATAGTTTAATTTAATTATCCCTAAACGTATGTCACGGTGACCGCAAATTTCCAATTTCTTAATTTTTTTTTCCTGACAGTTTTAATTTATTTATCTAATCTTGCATTCATTACAGGAGTCGTGAGTGACTACATAATTCGATCCATATGTAACGTATCATATATATTATCAATATATTGAAGTAAACACGTCTTGTTTTATTTTTTTTTAAATATGGTTGAATTTTATAACATTTAATTGTTTAAATAATGCAACAAAAAATTAAGATAAAGAAGACAAAAGATTAAAAACTCATTCATCGATCTCAATTCAAAAGGAAATTAATATTTTTATTCGTGTTAATTTTCAAATAACTAAAGCTAGTATATATTATAATAAATTTGGTATAATATAATCAAGAGTTTATTGATTATACTCTTTTTGGCAAACTTCGATCTATAAATTAAATGAACATATGTATCATATTTTATGTATTTTACTATTATGTATATCAGACTTTTAAAACTACATTTTGATTTGTTAAACTTTCAAAACCAGGTTATTAATTATATGTATCCAAAAACTTGTTTAGCTGATAATTATTTGATTTTTATTTATTCTATACTAAAATACTACTCTTTTGCTATCCTTAATATTTAATATAAGTAAAAGACTAACTTTAATCAATTTAATTAAAAAATCTTAACCTTTTATTTAGTCAAATTTAAATCCTGACCATTCATTTTGAATAAAATTAAAACTTAATTTTGACTTTAATTAGTCAAACTTAAAACTTAATTTTGACTTTAAATCATAAGATTTATTTAAATTTAATTTTTAATATGAGATAAAATAGAAGATAAATAAAGTATTATTTTAATTTAAAAAATAACTCTATTAATTTCTAATCGAAATCATACGTAGGATTTACTTTTATCATAACTCTCTTTTTAGTCAAAATTAAAAATAATATAAACATAACCATTTATTTAGTCAAAATTAAAATCCTTTATTAATTGTACAATCTCAATTATTTATTTGTTTAAAATTAGAAACCAATTTTGACTATAAAGGTTGAAAGAAGCGGATTTTCATCAATTCTAAAATAAATCAATTTGTTTAAGAGTCGAACTACAAAAAACATAACACATTCCATGACTGCAAAAAACATGTCTTTAATTGACGAATTTAAGAATAAATGATAGTTTCATCCTGAAGTGATAAATAGTGATTTGAAAGTAGGGGTGAATAAATTTCAATATTATATTAAAAAAAATTCATTTTTGCAAGTATCAAGGTAATTAATTATCATTTTTTTAAGTTTTCAATTTTTTTACATGTTATATAATTATTTCATATCATCTTATTAATATCTAAGTAACCCGCGTATCATACGGGCATATAATCTAGTTTATTATACTATAAGCTCATTCCAAACCCATAATTAGACGATCTTTGAACTCTAGCAACCTTCAACTCCAGAATCTGGCGACCCCTACAAATTTTGTTTACTTCTAATATTTTCCTATTTACTTGAAATCATCCACCCATTATTATGTTTACTTGAAATCCAGTGAACATTTAAGATTTGCTTTTTGACTTGATGCAATTTTAATTTTGTGAGATCTCAACAAATTATTACATTGTGTCCTCTACCCTTTCTAGGCTTCTTCAACAAATTACCTCATTTGAGGCCACTGCCGCTCCTAGGGTTCATCAAATTATCGATTAATGTTGAGGCTTGTTTAATTGAGAACTCTGTAAATCGATTTATGTCTAGATTAATTTATTTTTGTTATTCACTGTCACTCTCATTCCAAGTTTGTTTCAGATTCATGTTAGCGTTAGTTTTAATCATCACCCGCCCTTATCTTTGTGCTTGATTCATGTTAGGGTTCTTGTCAATCAATATGGTGTGCTTCATCTATTTGCATCACAAGAAAACAGAGCAATAGCATCAACAGGTGTCGCCGCTAAAGCAAGAACCATTTATAACACCATTAATGACTTATTAATAAAGGTATTTGGTCATTTGTATACTTACAACCTAACCATGAATTGAGTCGAGGTAGACGAGTCAATATTTAATGAGATTTGATTTGTCCAAAATACCTCTCATTAATGAACCACTAAAGATTATTAGTTAGTGATTTATTGTAACGCCCCAATTTATAAAACTGATCATTTTTTAAAAAACTTACATAATAATTCACATACTGAGATTTGTACATAAAAGCGGAAACGTAAACCGTTTCAAAACTCATAATATCAAAAATTACACACTTGAAAAACAACTTCAAATTTAGAATCGAAAACTTGTCATATACAACCAGGCGTTTAAAGTTTCAAAAGGCAGTCAAACCAGAGCTTTGCTCTTGTCTTTACTATGTCCTGCAAAAACACATAAAATAATATCTAATAAGCTGCGAGAGCTTAGTGAGTAAACCAGACTGCTATTCATATAAACACATGTATATAATCACATAATGAAACTTGCCAGCCATTGGTTCTAGACCCAAGGCAGCAACCTGAGCCACAGTACTGTATTATTTCTGAGCCACTACTGCACATAGCAATATGCTGAATAGCACATATGATGAATACATACAAGTATTCACTGTAATAACACACATGCTGCACATATGAAAGATAGTCTAGAAGACTCACCTTGTAATTATTTTAAACGTAATGTAACGTAAGATAAAGTTTCAGGTATCCGAACACGATCCTACACACATAATATAACAACATAATATCAAGAACACACTTCTGATCTGAACTGAAGGCTACACGGGCCGTGTACCCTATGCTCTACACGTCCGACATTCAAACATCACAAAAGTCGGATCAAACAGACCTACATGGGCCGGGTAGCCTTTACACGGGCCGTGTACCCCATATGCTACACGACTATGTATACTAACATGGCCTTAATGACCGCCATTAACTCTACAAGGGTCGTGTACTCCTACACGGGCCGTGTACATCTCATCCGACTTATATACACGGGCCGTGTAAGGCTACACGGGCCGTGTTTGTCCCATCCGACTTACAGTTCAGACGCTGCACAAACGCTGAATTCTGCCAAAACTCATTCTAATCAGTTTTTAACATCTTGAGGGTGTTTTTCAACATCCCTAACAATCTAAAACACTAAAACACATAGATAACATGCTTTGATTCTTGATTCAACCATTTGAATCATATCAACCCATTTGAACTTGAAAACAAACAAACCAATCATACCTTAAATGTTTCAAGATGGAGATGATGATGATGATAGCTTAGTATCCTGTTTTCTCTTGTTCAAAACTCTAGAAAGTAGAGAAACAAATATGGTTGTAAGAAGATGTTGCTGTGAAGTGTTGCGAATGACAAGTATTTGACTTTGAAAGTCAAATATGGGTTTATATATATACAAGTTTCTCATATTGACATAAATAGTCCCTTGACTATTCAATTTTTACTTTGACAACTTTGGCCCTTCTAGTTAAATCCACATCTTATTACTTACAATCACTTATAACACATATTACACTTATATAATACACATTTATTTTCTGAATGTTACATTTATTTAATCATCGGTCAAGATTGGTTCTTGTAGTTTTCGCAGAAAAACCAATTCCCTCCCCTATACACACACATATTGGGAGGGTTCATTTGATAATCATTCTTATTACAAAAACTGCGAGAACTAATATTGGTCATTGACTAAAATAAATCAATGGTTAATAATGCTAATGACATAACTTGTAAATAAGGAATCTCATCTCACTACTACCCTTAATGACTCATCAATGACTAAAAAATTAGGGGTGTCTTGGGAAAACAAATCTTATTGAATAATAACTCTTCAATAATGGTCTATTCAGAAGTAATTTACGGTTAAATAATATATAAATTGACCAAAATACCTCTATTAATGAGTCATTAATACAGTTATCATGGTTCTTGTAATAAAAATGGTTATTAAATGAGTTTATCCCTAAATATATCATGCATTTAACACACACACACACTCTCTTTCTCTCTCTCCCTCTCTCTCTCTTAAACTTTTATTCTCTTAATTTTAAATAGTGCAAATATATATATTTATGAAGCTTTTACAAACAGTTACAACACACTAGAAAATTATAAAAATTTAGATAAATTATGAAAATCATATATAGTTGGAAAGTTAAAACTATTTAGTAAAATAACTATTAGGTGGATTTAATGACAATCCTATATACCATTTTAAAAACTAAACGTTCTATAATATTAATAAATAATAAAAATATTTAATAATTAAGCCTTTCATATTTAATATTTTACAATATAATAAATTAATTAATTTTTAACTATTAGAAATTATGTATAACTAGAACTAATAAATCTAAATAATATTTAGCCTGAACTTATAAACATTACTAGATTTTTTAAATTGGTAAAAAGTTAAATAAAATAGAATTATGATGTCAACACTCTTGATAAATTTTATCAATTAATATGAAATTTTACGGACCCGTGATGATTTTGAAAAGAAACAGACCACCCTTGTTTTGAAAATAGACAATTATCAAGCAAAAAATATTCATCACCACTGCATTACGCACGAGGACCATTTTTTGTGCGAGAACAACTATTTGTAACACTATTACTGAGTCATTAATAGGAGCATTTGGTCAATTATATGTTTACCCAACCGTGAATTACGTTTGACTGGACTGTCATTAGTGACTCGTTTTGCACAAAATAAGTTCTCATTTGAACCCTCATATATATTTATGTATGTGTGTGTACATACTTATGTATGAAAAAGTTCAAATGAGAGCTATTTTTAATGCAAAATCTATTTATAGCACCAATAATGACTCATTAATAGGGTATTTTGTTTATTTATATATTTACCCCTCCATGAATTATATCCGTGTGGATGAGTCATTGTTAGATTAGCTTAATTTTTCAAAAATACTCCTCATTGATATGCCATTAATGGGCTATTAATGAGTTCATTAACGAGCATTAGAATTCTTAGCAATTGATTTGTTTTAATATAGGGCCAAGATTTGTTCTCCTGCAAAAAATAGTTTTTGTTTAAACTATATATATACACATATATATAGGGTAAGGATCCACATAGTCTCACCCTTAAACATAGAACTTAAAATCCAATTCTCAATCACTCAATTAAAAGGATAAAATAGGAATTACAAAAAAAAAATTCAAACCCACGCCTTCCATAAGACTTCCTCAAAATTTCCCTTTTTTTATTTTTTATTTTCCCCTTAAATCTTTCAATGACCAAAACTATTTCAATTTTGAGAATTTGAGCAAAAAAATTATACCAATCTACTCATTTTTCAAACAAGACCACTCTTCCCATTTTTCTGAAAATTTTATTTCGAAAATGCAAACCATATGAAAACGACACCAAAATGTTATCATTTTGAATCATGTGAATTTTTATCATTTTTTGCTGTAACCATGTGTATCTATATCATTTTTAGCTAAAAACATATGTATTTATCTTTTTGGCTAAAAACATATGTATTTATATCATTTTGAGCTTAAAACATGTGTATTTATATTATTTTCGGGCTAAAAACATGTGAATTTTTATCATTTTCGGCTATAACCATGTGTGTTTATATCTTTTCAGCTGGAAGGAGTATATTAATATCATTTTTGTTTAGAAACATGTGTTTTTATATCATTTTCGGCTAAAACATGTATATTTATATCATTTTCGGCCGAAAGTTCTATTTTTATTATTTTCATATGGATAATGTTATCATTTTAAATGTTGTATATTGTTATCATTTTCATCTGAAAAATGATATCATATTCAACTGTAATTGTTATCATTTTCGGCTGAAAAGTTATCATTTTTTGTGGCTGAAATTATCATTTTCGGTGGCCGGAAAATGTTATCATTTTCAACTTGAATTGTTATCATTTTCGGCTGGAAAGTTATCATTTTCGGGTGGCTGAAAGTTATCATTTTCAGTGGGTGGAAGATCATTTTCGGCTTAAAGTTATCATTTTCGGGGCTGGAAGTGAAAAAGAAAAGAAGGGGAGAAATTTATGGAGTGGAGGATTCTCATAATACTCTTCCTTCTATAATTAAATCTTATAATTATTTACCTAATTACAATAATACCATTATTAGATTTTGACCATTGGTTTAAAAAATCTAATGGTCTAGATTTGGCATTTGGGTTCTATGTTTAAACATAAAACTTTTATTGATCCATTATATATATATATATAGGGGAGAGATCAAACGAAAACTGTTTTTTGTATGAGAACTGCGAGAACCAATCTTAACCTTTGATTAAACTTAATCAATGGCTAAGATTTTTTGGCGGCTCATTAATGGATCATTAATGATGCATTAATGAGGGTTATTTCGGGAAAATCAAGCCTCGCAAATTAATGATGGCTCATCCGGACGCAATTCACGGTTGGGTAAATATATAAATTACCAAAATACCCCTATTAATGAGTCATTAATGGC
>JAUEJL010071383.1:0-16543 GCA_032274825.1 Drosophyllum lusitanicum | reverse complement strand
AAATCTAAATAACATACAACCTTAATTTATAAAAATTGTTGGATTTTTTAAATGGGTAATATACTTAAAATAGAATAGAGTTATAAGGCCAACATTCTTGTTGGATTTTACCATCAATGTAAAATTTCATTAACACATTATAATTTAGAAAAGAAACAAATCACCATTGTTTAAAAACGGACAAGTTATCAAGAAAAACTATACGTAACCGCTGCATTGCGTGGGTACAATGCTAGTATATATATATATATATATATATATAATTTTTGCTACGGGGCGCTGCCCCTTAGACCCCACCAGGGGGCCAACCCCTGGGACCCCGTGTTCCCCATACCAACTTACGTGTTCCCCATACCAACTTAGTTTATTCGAGTGTGCACTCCGCACCTCCAAACCAAAATTGTAACTAAGTCTAGAATCGGCTAGTCTCGTGTCAATCCCGATTATACTAAATGGTTTGATGACACTAAAATCACCAACACCTTTGACTACATGAAAATTGACCATTATGTCCTATAACTAACCCATGATAATAGCTATCCCCACATAATCATCCCCAGTTATATTTCCACTACATTCTTATTCGTCATTCAGTACCGCAACTCTTGTTTTTCAATCTGATCAATTGAAGCTTTGTTCCTGCTTTCTCATCGTCAATCTCAAGCAAGTTAAAAAGGTTTGATGATTTCTTATCTTTTTTCTTTCTTTATATCATGCTCGTCTTGTTTCTTGCATATTTCTTATTGATTTTAACTTTGTTCAACTTGATTATTGACATGCCCTCTGGGTGTTAAAATCTCTATGTGAAATATTTTATGACAGTTTTGTAGTGTTCACATATTTTTGATGAACTAAACCCCAAACACTCGATTTGTATGCTACTTTTCTTATTTTGGATTACAAGCAATTTGAAAGTTATATTTGACATCATTATGTTTAATAATTGTTTCGAAATCTTTGATTTTCATGACTAAACCTTGGCATAAAATATCAATGTGAAATATGAATGTGAAACCAGATGGGGAAGTGATTACTGGTAGTGCATAGAAGGTAAAATCTTACATTTCAATTGCAATATGTTATTAGTATTAGTTGTGTGTATATATATTAGTATTAGTATGCCAACCACTTCATGTTAAAATCTTACCTTTCAATAGAGTTTGATATCATAATTTGCTAAATTAAGAAAAATGTCTTGAAAAGTAAAAAAAAAAAAAAAGATAAAAAAACAAATAAGGGAAACTTCCGTCAGATTAAAAAAAACATTGCCTAAATCATATTAAGAAAAATTTTCTTTTCAAGATGGTACGCACTGAAATCGACTTGTGTGCTATATTTTTTATTTTTTGATTCTAGATGGAACAAACTGAAATCGACCCAGTGACAAGTAAACGGGTCGAGGGCTACTTAGGGTGCCAAAGGGTAAAAAAAGATTATAGATTTTTGTGTGCGCGTTCTTAGTACATTCATTTAGGTCCACTAAAAGTTTTGAGTTAGTTCGTGTCTACTTAGGTGCTCAAAATGTGTATCCTGCCATATTAAGGACAGATGACGACACTGTTTAGAGGCCTTAACAATTTCATCTTTGCGTTATTTCCGGTCGGCACGTAGCTAACATTGTCATGAACATTTAGTGTTTTTTTTTTGAGTTTTATGAATTCATTTGACAAGCTTTCTATGCGTGTTTATTTTAATTATTTAAGATGTGTAAAGTGTATTTAAAATAACTTTTTATATAAGAACTTATTTTATTTTAGGTTATATCTAATTTTTTAATATTGGGGCACTTTGGTCATTGGTTATTATTTCATTCCATTCTGGAATGTCTATATCTCTCTACCAAACATCATCCCGTAATGATTCATTCCATTCCGAGAAAACAACCAAACATGCCACTGGAATAGTAATGAATATATTTTATTCCTTTGTCCATTCCATTCGTTTGTCATTCATTTCCATCAAATCGAACAGACCCTTTTGGATGTGGGAAAATAATTTTACACATTTAATTAAGCTTAAAATCTAGGAGACTCTTGCAAATGAAAGCTACATACCGTACAAACGTCCATTGTTGTCCGGAAGAATGGCAATAGTCAATTCCAGCTCTTTTCCTCCGAGTTTATTAAAGGTAGCTCTATACTGCTTTAGAGCCTTCTTCACTTGATTTGGCCTTGACATATAGACAGGAACCACACATTTGCTTTTAACTTCATGAAAGTTTCAACAACATTAAATAAAAACATGTTTTAAAATGCTTACGTTTAATCTTTAAAAGTTAGTGTTTTGAAAGAATTATACCATGCAAGATTCTTGGCACGTTTGGACAATCCGATGACAATAACTTTGACAAGCACTTTTGGGGACGGTAAGTGAGAAATTGATACAAGCCTAACAGTTAAAACACTTCCATTTATCACTATCCGTGTCATCAAAAAATAGTATGATAATCAATTTTGGACAACTATTGTAAACTAATAAATATATGATATATTTAATTTATCTTTCATTTGCCATTGTCCAAGTTGAGGTAAAAACTGCTTTCTTTTTTCCACTATCATGGTACATACCTCAATTGTTAATATAATGCAAGACTAAAAATAAGTAAAAAACTTCATCAATTGCTATAAAGAAATAGAGAAAGAAAAGTTAACCATGTAGCAAGAAGAACTCGAGCACCAACTCATGTAAGTTAGTCATCAATACCGATGCCAAACTCCTTGTTTTCTGTTTTGCTACTATCTTTGCCTAAATACCCTTAGCTAACTACATTCACTAATAAAGTAGTTTTACGACCATCAACAATGGCTACCTTACACCTATCACTTTAGACTTTATAATATATGGTATATCATCTCTAATGGTATATTTTATTATAAATTACATGTACAAAAGAAACACACAAATTAAGTGAAGATAAGATGGTGACTGCTATCTAAAGCAAATTTAGACCAAAAAGAAACTTTGCGATCTTCTTGAATGTATTTCTTGCATATTTAATCTTAGTTGACCAAGTAGTCCTAATATCGCGATGATGGCAATCGTGCAAAACATAAGAATCTATAAAGTACATGTAGGAACCAAGTATCAAGCATCAAAGAAGAAATCAACAAACAATAATCTCTCAAAAGTGAAGTGATCTATCAATGTAGAGAGCACAAAGTGAAACACGCACTTAAGAACACTTTTGCATTTATATGTTGAAAACTTGGTAAGAAAGAAGTGCAAATCCTATTGATACTCCATACAAGTATATACCTTAAAACATTTTAACTAAATAGTCACTAGACTTTCATAACAAAGCGTAAACTAACAAAAGTTAATAAAAAGATAATTGAACACAATTTGGGTCTAACATTGTTCTCCTTTGTGTTTTAATGCGTGGGAATCCTCTTTAGTAAATTTTGATGGTCTTTGTCGCTTCCCAAAATGTCTTAGAGCATTCCTGAACCCCATTCTTCCATTGATCTTCTCTAGTGCTCTTTCTATGAGAAGTCCATCTTTTCATCCTCATCGGCTTTGCTATCCAACTCTAATATGTTCTTGATACGTATCTATTTAAATTAGAATAGTATTTATCCTATTTCCGTAATTTAAATTGTTTCCTTATCTTAATCAATTTCTAGGTTATAAATAGGGGGCTAGGGCCGATTAGGGAGGAGAGTTTAGAATTACTTTGTTATTGTTGGATCGAAAACTAAAAATTACAAAGAAACAATATGCCAAAGTTCTTCAGTTTCTATATATTTTTGGATTCACTAAATCTGAGTACATTTGATACATATTTATAGAGTGTGATGGTGGCGGTTACTGCCGTTTGACGACGGCGGAAGGCGGTGGTTGGCCGTCTGGTGGTTACCGCGGTGGTGTTTCCCCAACCACACATATTTACTAACTACAAATAATAAATAAAAACTATAATTTTTCTTTTGACAATTATTCCAACAGTCTCCCCCCTAATTGTCAAAAGTCCTCAAGTCTTCGAGCTTATGATGATGAAATCACCATCTTCCTCTTGGTCTTCAATATCTTCGTTTGTATAGTAGTCAATGATGCTTGGATCTTTGTTTTCTTCATTTCTTGCATAGTCTTCTTCAGCCTCACGAACTTCTGCGGACCTGAGGCCGCTTTGACAAATGTTGTCAACAAATCCATGGTGACACAGACCAACTTCAACCGACTCCATCTCTTGGCTTGTCTTCTTCGTTGGAGTGTTAAGATTTCCTTTATCTCCGGTTCTGCTGAACCTATACTGCTTTGATCAAACGTATATCCTGATTGACCAACTCCATTGTTGCTTGAGATATGCTAGGTGGGTTCTATTGTTGTATCAATTCCTGCTACAGTTTCTTCAAAATGATCAACAAGTCCGTCTGTTTGATCTTCATAAATGCCTAGTCCTTCCGTGCATTTGTTTTTCTTTTCAAAATGATGAGCAAGTCCATGTGCTTGATCTTCAACAAAAACCATAAGCAATGTCGGTTCCAAGTCTTAATGTTCCATCACAACATTAGGCAATCTCATTGAATCTCAATAAACTTTTTTAACTATTAAGATTTTTGTAGATTACTCTAAAATTTGCAAGGACGTGCATCAAGGGGAAGTTATCAATGTTGGAAAGTCTCTTGTGCATGATGACTTCTCTTTAATTTGATTTACAGGTCATTTGAATGTCCTTAATATATTAGCATAGTGTTCCCCTTTTCATGAACCTTTTGATTTCAAATAGAGACTAAGTTAGTACTTGAGGCCGGAAAGTCATGTTTCTCATTTCGTGATAAAGATATTCAATGTCGTCAATTTGTGATATGGCAAAGTCGGCTTCTACGAAATTCCAATCACATTCATCTTCTCTTTCTACAAGAAACTCTGGGTACGAGTAATAGACAAATCAATATATATATAACATATCCGTGATTTCAAATATCGGTTTAATATGGGTTTTTATATTTTGTAGAATATATATATAAGATTAAAATAATAAAAAATTAAATAAAAAATATAGCATAAAAGTTAATAGATATTAATATGGGAATTGTTAAAGGCTCGTAGCATAAAAGGAATACTGCTAGTCGGCAGTCGCTAGTTCGATGGAAGAGTGGAGTCGCTACTGCTACTTTGATGGAACAGTGGAGGAAGAAAGGTACTGCAATCGATTGAAGCAGTGAGCTGATGAAAGTGAAAGGTGTTTAGGGCTGCTACTTTTTTAGGTTTAATTTAAAAGTGGGTTGGGCTCTAATTTAAGAAGTGGGTTGGGCTTTAAATAGGTTAACACTTAGCAGACCCCAAAAAAAAAGTTGCACGATACAAAAATTGGTTAAAACCCGATATCTCGTTTTGCAAATCTCGGCTAAATATCGGCCGATATCGCCGAGATTCTCGGCTCCGATATAACCCATCGATATTTGAAACCGATATTTTGCCTACCTCCGATATCCGAGATCTCGGCGAGATATCACCAAGATATCGCCGAGATTGACTGCATAGGTGTTGATGTCAAGGAGTTCATCTTCAGGCTCTTCTTCAAAGACAAACAGTGGTTGGACAACTTTTTAATGAACTGATTTGTGTATTGCAGCTTGTTCCGCCTCTTGGGCCTTTTTAGTGTTAGAAGGCTGGTCAGCATGACGAGATTGATTATATCAATGAATGCTCAGATCCCGAGCTGTCATATCTACGTTGTCTCTTCTCCATCTCTAAGGATCAGTGTTAGGTGTTATCCTGATCGTCATGCTGTCTTTTTTTGTGATTCAGGTTGAGCCTTGCATAATGCTTCAAGTACAGCTACCCAACAAAATAAATCTTGAAAGGCTTGTTGAGTTGAGTCAGTCTTTTCTTTGAAATGTGATGTTGAGTGATAGGAGCAAGACTCTCATAAAGCAAGGAAATAAGGTCAATGTTTGCAGAGGTAGGGTTTTCAGCAAGTAATCGTGTAAAGATCAACAATTTTAATTCGTTAGTGGATTGTATTTGTGGTGGCTGAAAGGGTGGTTGCCCGCTAAGTTCAGTTAGGAATCTGGATTGTTCAAGTACTGGACCTTTAGCTTTAAGTTGGTGGATTGGCTTGAGCTGGTCTACAAGTTGAGTAGTGAACTTACATGTTAATTTGGCAGTTAAGGATTTTTGGACAGCCTTTAGGGCGTTATCAAATTCTTCCCTAAAAACATATTCCGATGGAGCAACTCCAGAGCCACTTGGGTGTTCGTTAACACATTTGTTGAACCGGCAACAATGGAAACAATGTTCACTCTTGGTGTGATGATATCGTTGATAGGATTTCCTTCCGATCCTCATGAAACACCTACTAGAGGTGTCACTACACAAGTTCAGGCACTGAGGTTTGCGGGTGGTGCACGTGCCCTAGAAACAATTAGGTGCTGATAGTATATGTGGTAGATCTCCGTGCAATGAGACAAGTATCTTTTGAGAGATAGTCGAGTGGATAGGTGGAGTGAGTGCATGCGCCCTGGACGACTTGTTCAATGCTGGAATTCAACACGTGAGACCCAACAACAGATGTGGTAACCTGGCTTGACACGGCTAGGGAACTCTCCCGCACTTCAAATTTCCAAAAAGCACTTGAACTTGAGAATTCTAATGATCCACCCGTTTCTTTTCCAAAGTCAAATGATTAATGATAGATGTTGATCAACCTGAAAGCTTGTGTGAATATTTTCATAGAGTTCTTTCGACCAAATACTTGCATTAGGATGGTGGCAGCGGAAGGTTTCGGGGTATACGTAATGGTTATTGGCTAGGATGGTCAGTATTGGTTTCTAAGAAGTAATTGGTCCTTAAGGATCAGGTTTAGGTTTTCAGCAGCCGTGTATTCTGCAAGACCATTAATGTTAGCATAAAGATATTGAAAGATGCTTTGAACTCCTTTTGGGATTCAAATGTGAATGAGAAAGATATTTCTGTGATAGATAGACTACAAGTATTGATAGAAGTTTAAGAGTGAATGTATATGAAGCAAAATGATGACAGAGTGTGGATTCAGACACATGTGCACGAAAGCATGAAAAGTATAAGATTATACTCAAAATGAACTGCACAGTGCATATTGGAAAACTAGAAAACCAACCATTAAAAATATGTGAAATCAAAAATCAAAAATTTTTCTAAGAAGTTCCAGAGTGTTGGACGTACTTGATTATCGCAAAGGCACGGTACCAGTCATTTCAGCAAGAGAAACATGTGAACAAAGGCATATAGTTATCACAAACATGGATCAATAATACCATCACCTAGACACCTAATGTGGTTCATGCAGTAAGTGAAGCAACACATTGATGGTGGTTATCGCAAGATCAATTGAAATGGAACACTGATCAGATGGTTATCACATGCAAATGAAATGAATATTTCATTGATCAGAAGAGTTATCGAAAAAAAGGTTATGTATGTTATCACAAATCCCAAGGCACGGTACCAGTCATTTCAGCAAGGGAAACATGTGAACAAAGGCATATAGTTATCACAAACATGGACCAATAATACCATCACCTAATGTGGTTCATGCAATAAGTTAAGCAACACATTGATGGTGGCCGGTTATCGCAAGATCAATTTAAACGAAACACTGATCAGATGGTTATCGCATGCAAATGAAATGAATAACACATTGTTCAGAAGAGTTATCGTAAAAGAAGTTATGTATGTTATCACAAATCCCAAGGCCCGTGTGGTTATCACAAATCAGGTTTAAAAACATTACATGTGGCTCACTGATTAGTGGAAAGAATTCTAACAACCTAAGGAATAGGTTATCGCAGATGAATTAAAGATTCTAACTCGGAGTCAAAATGGATGTCACGAAGTAAGAATAAAAAATTCCACACAAATAATTACTGGTTATTGCAGATAAGCAACAAAAAAAATTCAAACACCCAATGAAGTTATTGCAGATGAGCATCAAAAAATTCTTACACCCAACTAATCAAGGGTCATCGCAAACCACATAACCACTACCTAAGTATTACTTGGTTATCGCAGGTTCAAGTTCATCTAGGGAGTATTGGTGATAGCAAGAGCATGATCACAAACACCTGAAATTATGTGCTTATCGCTAATGAAAATTTTAGTTCAAGGTTTGGTTATTGCACAAGGTGACCACAATTCTAAGTCAATCCATCTCGGATAGTACAGATGAGTAGATCAAAACCCTCCTAAGGCATGAAAAGGTTATTGCCGATGAGTGTGATAAAATCTAACACAAAGCTAGTTATCGGCTTATCGCAAGGCTATTGACTGATGAGGTTGATGTGGTTATTGCTTGCTTTAGCAACTGACCAGCTAGATGTCTGGTTATCAAGTATTCAAGGTCTTAACACAACCCGATTACTCTGGTTATCGCTAAACCCAAACCGGAACGAACTTCTGGTTATCGCTAATCTCTAACCAGAACCTAAGGGTGCTTTTGGTTATCACAAATGTAGAAGCAACATGCCAACACTCATCACCTTAATACAATTACCAGCGGGAACTAGGTATCCCTTATGGTGTCAAAAAGCAGCGTGATTATCACAGACTGGCAAAAACAAGTAAATCTAGTTCTAGTAGAACTCCAGCAAGGCACTCCCAAGCACAATGACATCACGCAATTCAGAGTTAGGAGCAAAGAACAGATGGTGATTTCTACAAATCAAGCCCTAGAAATGGTGATGAACAGTAGACGCAAGGACGAGAAGCATATATTCATGAAGTAATTCAAAACTAAGCCTAGAGAACACAGCAATGGAAGTTGAAAAAGGTATTTTAAACATAGCCTAAGCATCAATTTTACCGTAAAACAACAAATTATGTGTACAAGAACTCAAAGACACTTGTTTCGACAGAGGTATCAAAATCCTAGAAATGCCGGGGAAAAATTCATGAGATGGGTAGTTTGGTGTCGAAAATCATCAAGGAATTCAAACCAACAAGTAATTTCAACAAAAAGTTGTGTTGATGATTTTAGTGTCATCAAGCCATTTAGTATAATCGGGATTAACTTGAGACTAGCCGATCCTAGACTTAGTTATAATTCCGGTTTGGAGGTGCGGAGTGCACACTTGAATAAACTAAGTTGGTATCGGGAATACAACGGTCTAAGGGTGACGGTTGGTGGCGGTTATTTTCTCACTAAAATAACCGCTAGGTGGCGGATATTCAACCGTTGGCGGTTATTTAACCGCCATGTAACCGCCGCTTAACCGCCCGTAACCGCAACCGTTTTTGGTGGCCTATATAAAGGGGCATTCAGCATTTGTGTTTCTACGACGAAATACGGAAAAACTGACCGAACGCAAAGTATACAAACGATATACGAGAGAAGAATACGATTACAAGTCGTTATTCTGTCGAAATAGTCTCCGATAAACGAAAGATAAAGCAAAGATATTCTGTGTTTGGATTTGAATAAAGCTTGTAATTCAAATCGAGTTTCTTGGATTATCCTATAACTGAATTCGTGATACCCCAGGCAAAAGGGTCGAATTACAAATTACGGAAAGTGTATTAAACACGATCCACGAAATTATCCAAGTTATATTGTTATTCTTACCTTCTACAAACCCTTTCCTCCAACACATAATCTAAAGATAAAAAGAAAAAAACACTTTAGAAAGTTATGGAAATTATGAAAAAAACGAATCAAAGTACATATATATTTTCATAGTCCTTAAATTATGATATGTCCACTTCTCTAAATTTTCAGAGTTGTTATACTTTGGAGACTAATGAGGAGTATTAATTCTATATTATATGTAATTAAAAAAGGAAAAGCTTTTGGAGAATTGATTCTATATTATATGTAATTAAAAAAGGAAAAGCTTTTGGAGAACTGATTATCAGTTTTTTTGGAACTTAGAAGAACTAGTTAGATGATAATTAGTCAATAAGAACTGATTAATCAAATCCATAAATTTTCATCTCTACGTATCCAAAATGGAGTGAACTATAATATAGAAAAATGCTGCAAGTATACACATTGTAGAGTTACATAGCATAACAATAAAACACAATTACCTTAGTTTCCTACAGATTTTCATACCTATATAGCAGTATATGTACCTAATACCAACAACATAAAATTAGAATTCAGAATATTCATTATATCTACACAATGATTCAAATATATGTGACCTCATGTCAATTTATCATCGTAGTTGAAAACATAGTTTTTGGTAAGAAATCGAATAAAAAAAATTATGCTCAGGTCCGCAATTATACATTCTAACTTCGTTGCTTGTACATAACAAAACATAACCTCCACCTCGTAAAAGACAGTGAAAAGGAATGTGAGATACGAGTTCCGATGACATCTCATCTTCAGCCATTGTTCTCGCCTAAAATATTCAACAAGAATCAGCTGAGAGAATTAGAGACGGCAGTGTACATTAAATTGAGTCGTCTTTCATGTTTGTTTACATCTGTAAGTTTTCGAATTGATGTATGATTTCCAATTGGCAGAGAGAGAGAGAGATAGAAACTTGAGGTTTCCTTTCCCGAGGTTTAGCCCTTTCACGTTCCGCTGCCTCTTCAGTTCATTCTGTTGCCTGTTTCACACTTCCAGTTCCTCTTTCATCTTCACGTGGGCTAGAGCTGGGCTATGGATATATAGAATGTGCAGAAATTTTTTTGGGAACCCTCTTATCCCATGGGCCCTGGGCGGCAGCTTGCCTAGCCCATGGGTCGGCCCTGATGGGGAGTTGTAATTATCTTCTAGCTTCTCTCGAGTGAAATGGCAGTCTACTTCAATATGTTTGGTTCTTTCAAGGAACACCGGATTATTTGCAAGTATGAATAGCCGCCTCATTTGCACGCCACAAGTTAATTGGTTTTAGATTGAGCAAACCCAATCTCACCTAACAAATTACATGAGTAATTTTACTAACCGATAACAAACAGAATGAGAAATTAAAGAAACTCAAAACTAAAGATAGCAAGACACATGTGGTAAGTTTGATGGTGCTAAAACTAAGGACACGAGGGGTAGACCCATTAGCAATTATGACATGAGATGATGTATGATTCATTAAATTAGAACGGAATGTATGGTTAAGCACTTGAATAAATGACCCATTTGAAAGCAGAACATAATTAGCATTCAGTAGAGTTATTCGTCTTGGCAAAAGCACTAGTAGGATTTTTTTGCTGATATGGTTGGAGTAGTTCGTCAGAGTTGAGCATATTTCTCCGCTGATATAGTGATCATGTTATTAGATGTAGAAGCAACATGGAACATCTGTGGTCTCTATCCAAGAATTCCTTACATTTGTGTTTAGTCTGACTAATCTCATGGCAATAATAGCACTCAACACCATCACAACCGGGAACAGGAACCCGTGAATCAGCTGCTTGATCATTGTGGTCTCCTCTAGAGCCACCTTTATACCCCCACGAGATCCTCTTCCACGATGAGATTTCCTCGACTAATCACTACACTTTTGTGGTCAGATGTCTGAGAAGAATAAAGATTCTGATTATGGAAAACAAGAGCAAATGTATCTTAAAGAGAAGGGACTGTGGACTTGTTTAAGACTGAGATCTAATGGCATCAAATTCTGGTCACAAAATGGTCAGAAAACTCATAACTGTTGTGTGTTTCCTTTGAGTCTGCATATCATTTACATCAGCAGTCAAAGGACGAAGAGAATTTAGCTTCTCGTATACATTCTTGAATTCCATAACATAAACCAATCTTCTTGTTCCCCAGGATGAAAAGATTTACAAACACTGTAAATTCATGAAATATTACCCCTGTCCAGAAAACAAAAAGTCAAGGTGGTAGGTGAACTTCTTTACACACTTGCACCGGCTAACCATGAAGGTGAGCAATGGCTCTCAACCGAGTTAGCAATATGCAGGAACAAATGAGCATCGTTTTGTTACCATTTATCTCAAGTATCATTCAGACGTGAGATGAGAAGCCTTCCCCATGCTTCGAAGACACAACCAAATAGTTTTGCTTCACTTTATAAAGTTGGTACCATTGAGTTTATTATAGTCTAGTGGCTACCACAAGAACATCAGAACCTTAACGAAATATCTTCACCACCCTTGGTCATATTCTCAAATTAATAGTAAACAATCTAATTTCACCCAACAATATATAATATTCAAGTCAAAATCAGAAGCAAGAAACCAAACTTGACACAGATCTGAAATAGTTCTAAAATACTGAAAGCAGAAATGAACACCGACTTTGGAATCATTATACAAACACAAACAAAAATCACCAAACCGGCTAGATCTCATTGGGGATCAAGTTGGATGTGGCGCACGAAGAATGATGGCTTACGGGTGGCGACACGTGTCTACAGGCGCCGGTGTGTGGATGACGAGTGTGGCTGCTAGCAGCGTGTGAGTGGTTGGAGCCGCATCGTATTCTCGGGGTACATTCACCAGAGGGATCCAAGTGCAACTATCGGGGCAGTTGGACTTGAAGAGTGCTCAACAGGGTGCTATTGTGATGGTGACGACATTATCCCATAATATAAAACCCTAGGGCTTTCATTACATCAGAGACAAGATAAGGAGAGGAAAATATTGGAAAATAGGAGGTACATATAACTAATCATATACAAGTATTTGTAAGCTACTCAGGCCCATGGGCCTACTGGGCCTATAATAACCGTAGTAATTATAAACACACCTAATGCGCGCGCACGGTTCATTTTTTAATTTTTTTTTTTTGGGGGGGGGGACATTGTGAAGTGTGTCAAAGCGGACAATATGACGCTTTTACTGAACCTGAAATACTGGGAATCAGGAACAATACATGCACACAGACACCCAACTAGCCAAACAGAGTTGGAGTGTCAAGGCAGGCAAAACCTGAAATACTGGGAGTCAGGAACAACATTCAATATAGTGCCTTTGAAATCTGAATTTTCTGATTATTTATATTTTATACATGTAATAGTTTGTACTGCTAACGACCTTTTTATGGAGGCTAGTTCCTTAAATGAAGTTGAAATGCTTTTTATGTATTATTAGGTTAGTGAAGGACTTGATTTTGCTGACCATGCTGGAAGAGCTGTGATTGTCACTGGCATTCCATTTGCTTTGTGGAATGATCCTAAGGTATTCTTATGTCGGCCTTCATGTGTTTTTCTCATTAAGATGTGTTATATATACATATATAGAGAAAAGTTTAAACGAGAACTGTTTTTCGTGCGAGAACTTTTTGTATCACCACTAATAACTCATTAATAAGGGTATTTTGGTTATTTATATATTTACCCAACCATAAATTGTGTGCGGGTGGATGAGTCATTATTTAATGAGGCTTGATTTTTCCTAAATACTCCTCATTAATGTGTCATTAATGAGCCACTAAAAGTTATTAGCCATTGATTTATTTTAATCAAGGGCCAAGACTGGTTCTCGTATGAAATATAGTTGTCGTTTGAATCATCCCTTATATATGTGTGTGTGGGTGTTGTTGAGCATTAAATATTCAGATGTTCTGGTAGGATGCAGATCGAAACTATTATGGCATGAAACATCTTGTTTTCAAAATTCTGAAAGGTTAATATCAAAAGGTTATTTTAAATTCATCAAGGCTAAAATCAATAGTCATCTTTTACAAGATGTTTAAGCAATAGGTTTTATATCACTTTAACTATTTGATTTGTAGATGGTGCTCTGTATGGATCAGTGCCCTAGATTGAATGTTTTTTAGCATGTGTCTAGCATGTTCTTTTCAGTGCATCCCCATTCAGAAATACATGAATTAGAGCATGGACCATTAACAAATTCAGGTTTTCCTTTACTCAACTTTTGGTTCCACACCAGTTTTGATGCAGGCATGTGATCTGGTTGTCATGGTAGATGGACCGTTTTTAAGTTACCCAGAAATGCACTTATGATGACAACATTTTTGCTGATAAAGCTTATGAATATAAGTTGCACTATCTAACCATGAAATATCAATACTGGATTATAGTTTCAGCATTGAATTGACATACATTCCCATTTGTTTTTAGTGCATGCTTTTTTCCTATCTTCCAGTGAGTTTCTCATATATCATTAAATTTGATTCTCTTGCTAACCTTCTATTTGCTTTATGAGTTATGACAGATTCGGCTGAAACGTGAGTTCTTGGATCAGCAGGCACAGTCCCAACGTACTGGATCCAAGGTGATTTTGATATATGGTAGCAAACACAGTTAATTTGTTTAATACCATCTTCAGAAGCAATTTACTATTCCTATGCTAATACCGGAGTTCCTTTTGTAGGTTTTGACAGGAGATGAGTGGTATAGTCAACAAGCATCTCGGGCTGTAAATCAAGCTGTTGGGCGAGTCATTCGTCATCGTCATGATCATGGAGCAATCATTTTTTGTGATGAAAGGTTCTTTTTACTATATACAACTCCTCAAGTAGAGTAATATCAAAAACGAAAAAAGAACATATATTAGGTTTGTTGATATGAGTTTGACTGCATTCATGATACATAATGTGCATACAGTCAATACACATATGCATGTTTTTGCTGTGAAACAGCTCATTTTTGCTAATGGTAATGAAGGAATGTTGCAGCTAGGCCCGAAACGTCTTTATGACTTTCTAGTTCTTTTCTCAATACTTGGTATTCCTGAAGCCTCTGCAAGTTTGAACCAATTACTCTTAAGTTAATCTTGGTAATTGTATTGTGATTTGTATTATTGAAACAAGAGATTACAAGGCTATATATAGATAAAATATTTACACATTATAACCCTCTAATCTATGCTAATTATATTTCTGACTAATACTCTACGACTGTCGAGTCATTTTTTTATTTTTGTATTTTCTCAATTTCGCATCTTAAGCATCTTCTGCAAATACGAGTGCGTTCGTGCACGAAAGATCTTTAAGTGCTTGAAGAATATGTTAGACAATCGTACATAGTATAATATTCTTCTTGCTAGTATTTGCTTGTCACCTAAGCATTGGCTTTTAGGATATCTAGCTATATGTCCAGATATTGTCACTCTTCATTTTCATTCTTCAAGTCATAACTTTTTGTTCATTTGGATAGTTGGATATTCAGATGCTTGTTATAAAGAAATATATAGTTAACTGTATTATTTGCTGTGAAAGTTGCAGTAAGTTGATGATGATTATTATTTTTTTTTTGGGTGCTGAAGACCACATTTAACTGGTACCTATTTTAATGTGTGATAAACAGGTTTACAAAACCAAACCACCAGTCCCAGATATCACTCTGGATACAGCCTCACATCAAGGTGTACCATCCAGCAATTAATATTTACTTAGGGGTGGCAATTTTTTACAACCCATTTGCTTATGAATGGGTTGATGTGTACTATATTTTTTTTATCTCTAACCGGTCAACCGGGTAAAAGGAGAAAATAGCTTAGAAGGAAACGGGTTGAACAAGTTAAAGTTTGCCCGAAGTGTAACTTAATGCATTAAAACTCCTTATAAAAATTAGATTAGATGTTTATTGAAATAATATAATTTTTGTAACCATAATACAATTATTGAAATTATTTTGCACAAAATTTATTCTGGTTCAACCTGACCTGATAGTCAGTGCCAAAGAATTAACAGTTCCTGACCTACCATTTACCCACCCCTAAATTATTATTAATCTTCTTTGTGTCAAAATATCTTACATGTTCCCAATGCAGTGTTACTCAAAATTTGGGGATGTAGTTTTCACATTGACACGGTTCTTTCGAGATGCTGCAACTAATTGTCCAACGAAGCCGAAATTAACACAAGTTGAAAAATCAGGTTAATTATCTGCAAGCTATAAAAGGAAAAGTCAATCTTTTATAAGGATATTTTCTTTCTCTGCAAATAAAGCCGTCTATCTTTATATAAATTAATCACTACTTCTTGCTAATTATTATATGCTATGGATTTTTAATAACTAACCTTCTAGCTTAGAACCTCTGTTTGAGATAAAATTTGACGGAAACTTAAGATTTGCTATAATCTCTATTATGATTGCAATGAAAAATTTTAAGATTAGTTTTAAGCTGTTTGATTGCTAGTTGCACATGTAGAAAACAAAGTCAACAGCACTCCTACATCCTGAGCCTGATGGTCTCTATATGTTCTCACTTTGCAGGAGTGAAAAGTTATCTGGACAAACTTGACCCTGACAAGTTTCTTAAACCCTTGGTATGGATTTGAATTTTACTACTCTGAGTGCATGCTTTGTCCTGTGGTGGCAGATGGATGGGTTGGGTAGCGGGTTCAGGTCAAATGGGCCATTTCTTGGTATAGCTCAAAATGACTATGGTCGAGTTGGGTTTACCGGAAGATGCTTTTTTGTTCACTCTTTAAAAATATTATTAGTAAGCACTAAGCAGAGCATTAAATATAAATACAAAAACAATAATCTATATCTTTGAATAAAGCAATGTTAAAGGCTGCATGCTTATAAATATACTCCTGTTGACCCTCAACTAGGGGTGAGCATGAGTACCGAAAATACCGAACCGTACCGGCACCGTACCGGAACCGGTACCGGTACCGGTACCGAGTTAGAGCCTTCGGTCCGGTACTCGGTACTTGAAATAGTGCTAAATCGGTATTCGG
>JAUEJL010071382.1:0-28465 GCA_032274825.1 Drosophyllum lusitanicum | reverse complement strand
TTTAAGTGTGACTAAAGGTATTTATTTACTATGCAATGGTCACACAAACAAAATTAAATGTGACTAAAAGTATGACATAATTCAAAAAATGACCTTTAGTCACACTTTAAATCAAAAGTGTGACTGGACTGTTTTAGAAAAAGTGTGACTAAAGGTCATTTTTGTACTAGTGTTGGCAGGTAAAGACATATAATAATGAGCACACTTGTCTGCAATCAAGGACTTTAAAGGCTTGCACTTCTGTATTTCTCTCTCATGAGTTAGTTGAAGTGATTAAAGACAACCCACAAATTCCTATAAAAGCAGTTCAAGAACAAATTCAGAAGAAGTTTGAAGTTGGTGTTTCAAAGATGAAGGCTTTTAGGGCAAAGGCCAAAGCTGAAAGGATTTTGAAGGGAGATCATATTTCATAATATGGGGTATTGAGAGACTACTGTTTGGAGGTTCAGAAAAGCAACCCAGGTTCTACAATTAAGATTTCAGTAGAAGAAGAACCCAATCCTAGTTCCCTTACCCGACAATTTAAAAGAATCTACATATGCTTGGGTCCTTTGAAACAAGGTTTCAAATATGGTATGAGGGAGTTACTTGGTTTAGATGGATGCTTCATGAAAGGACCTTTTCCTGGTCAAATATTGACAGCAGTTGGGTTAGATGGCAATAATTTAATTTATCCAGTTGAATATGCAATTGTTGAAGCAGAGACATTGAATTCATGGACTTGGTTCCTTGAATGCCTTGGGGATGATCTTGATTTGGAAACAAATTCAAACTTCACTTTCATATCTGATAGGCAAAAGGTAAGTAATTGTTTTAATTATAGTTACTACTTATTTATTAGTTCACTTTTAATTTTAGTTACTACTTATTTATTACTTCACTTTTAATTAGGGGATCATTCCTGCAATTGCAAAAGTTTTCCCATGTGTTAAACATAGATACTGTGTTAGACAAATCAATGAAAACATGAAACAAACTTGGAAAGGAAAAGCTTACAAAGATTTGCTTTGGAAATGTGCAACTTCTACAACTGTACAGGATTTTGAAATTGCAATGCAAAAGATGAGAGAGTTAAATGCTGCCACAGCAGAATGGCTTGGACAAATCCCACCACAACATTGGACCAGATCTCATTTTACAGGTTATTTCATGGTTATTGATTATACATGTTTTATAGTTAATTTATAATTTATTTATTATTAATTTTAGCTGTTTTTAAATATAGCAGGTAGGGCATGTTGTGATATTCTTTTAAACAATTTATGTGAGGTTTTTAATAGGCAATTGGTATATGGTAGGGATAAACCAATCATAATTGCATTAGAGTATATTAGGGAGAACCTCATGAAAAGAATAGTTAATGTTCAAAAGGTTATTGAAAAGAGTAATGGTTCCCTTACTCCCACTGCCACCAAGATACTTGAATTAATTAAAAAAGAAGCTACTCAATACAAGGTGATCTGGAATGGTGGGTCAAAATATCAAGTTAGTGGGACATGGATGGATCAGTGTGTGGTTGATATGTGTGAAAAAGTGTGTACTTGTAGGAAATGGGAATTGAGTGGTATACCATGTAAGCATGCTATAGCAACTATTTGGAACATGTCCTTGAATAATCAAGATGTTTTAATGCCAGAGTATTGGGTTGATAAGGCATATTGGCTTGATACTTGGAAACAAATTTATAGTTTCAAAGTTGGATCTGTTAATAGGAGAAGCATGTGGCCAAAATCAGAGTGTCCTACAACTTTGACAACACCAAAACACCACAAACCAATTGGAAGGCCAAAGAAGAAGAGAACAAAGGGAATTGATGAAGCTGAAAGCATGAATAGAGGAGGAAAGCTATCAAGGGCTTTAAAGACGGTGACATGTAGCAAATGCAAGAGTGAAGGACATAACTCAAGGACCTGCAGGGGAGAATGAACCAAGGATATTGCTTTTTTTATTGCTTCAATGTTTATTGCTTTAAGCACAGACTTATATATTTTGTAGTGCTCTAAGCACATACTCTTATATATTTTGTAGTGCTCTAAGCACATACTCTATAATATTTTGTAGTGCTCTAAGCACATACTTTGTTTTTGTATTTAACTTCCTGCAATCGTCCTTGTGCTTTCCCTGCAATTTTATTTGCTTTTCAATATGCATGTGACCCATAGGATTTGGTAGGTAGAATCTTTGCAGCCTATTGTTTTTGTTTTTTTGTGTTCTATTCTTTGCAGCCTTTTTTTTGTGTTTTTTTGTTCTATAAATGGACACTTGTAGGTAATACTTATGTGCATTATTACTCTACATCTTAACCATGGAAGGTGGAGCTGACAATTACTTTGTCACCCAGTTTGAAGAACATGTCATCAAGAATGGTCGATTGGTAAGTTTCAAACTTCAAAAAACTTGTATGCATAATTCCATACCTCATCTTAATATTTTCTTTATTATGTAGACTATCCCTGCTTACTTTGTGAGGATGCACAACTTGAGCAACTACAACATATGCATTATTCAAGTGGGTGAATGGGGTTTCCCAATGGAGTTGAAAGTTCATAAAGACATAAGAAGACCAGGAAACTTGGATCATGTTACCATCAATGGTAACTTTGGTTGGTTCCAGCGTACCATTGATCTGTGAATCAACGCTTGGTTGAAATTCACTGTGAGTGTGGAAGAAAACAACTTTTATAAAGTGATTTTCACGGTTAGGAGGATGGGTTAGTTGTCATGATGGATCAAGTACCATGTTAGGTTGTAAGATATTATCTTTGATTGTTATTTGTTTCTCCATGGTATGGCTTTTGTTGGTTAATTCACTTTGATTGTTGTTGTTTAGGTTGTAATATATTCTTGTTCATTAGCTTGTAAGATACTATGTTTGTAATATAATTATGTTTTTTAACTTACACTATCATGTAAACAAAAACACATTAGTTGAAGCAAAACCAAAACAACCTTCATATCATAAACCAAAATAGGTACATTAAACTAAAATAGAGTAGTTGAAGCATAAACAAAATAGCCTTCATATCATGAAGAAAAGCAGGTACAATAACCTTCCACATCATACGATTGAAACAGTAAGCCCTAAATAGCCTTCTATTTTTAAGATAGTACATAAACCACAAAGAACAACCAAGTTAGTATCATGTAGATCTTCAACCATCGAATTCCTTTTCCTTCAATCTCTCGCTTCTAGCTTGTTCTTAGAGTTCAAAAGGCCTGGTATTATCTGCATTGATCTTGCACACATCACAGGATCAACCCATCGAATGAATCTGCAGTTTGACCCCATTATCGGACAAGTATAAAATCGCCTACCTGGATTTGTTGAAGTCCATGATGTTCTTATTATTGCATCTCTTCCACACCCACATTTCACCATTTTCAATCTCTGTTAATGGAGTTCCAGAGGTAAGAAAAGTAGTTAGGTTAGTGTGTACATAAAAGAGAAGATAAAGGAGTGTGAAATTGGTGTGGACGTGGACAAGAGAACCCTTAAATTACCTTTTTGCCCATCTCATGTGTGGCAAAGTCTTCATTTAACAGTCAATGTGGACGGACGTTAGGCTTAAGGACCGCACACGTGACAAAACACAAACGTTAGTGACTATAGGTGTAATTTATGAAGCACAGGGACGATTGGTGTAATAAGTGACAAACCACAGGGACAATTGGTGTAATTTTCTCATTTTAAATTTTGAAAAGATGATTGTGAATTGAAATAAGGGAGTGACATTTTAAGACAATAAACCCGCCAAACAAAAGTACAAAACTTTTAAACGTTAAAAACTTAAAATAAAAAATTTACAGTTAAAATAATAGTACGTCATTTTGACTATATGATTCTGGTACTTTTACATTTAATTACTTAATAAGTGAAACTTTAGTATTTTAAATCGATTCATAATTCTATTTAATAATGAATAATTTTAGATTATTCTGTTATTCAATAACATTATTTATTGGTACTTGATAGAATAATAGTACATAATAGTTTTATTATATTCATTTATATGAGTTGAATAAAAAAGTAAAATCAAAATTTAAAATCAAACCGAAACAAATACCAAATTGAAAGTTCGAATACAATCGAAACGAACATTGAATATTGAAGTTAGAATATAAGCGAAAATCATTTTCGAAATTCTTACTAAAAGTTGGATAACAAACATTGAATTTGAAAGATTAATTAAGAAAATCGTAGTTGAAACAAAAACCATATTCGAAAACCGAAAAATACTCGTCGATCACATTTGGCCTAAATACGTCAACACGAAGGTTGACATGAGCTGAACATGACACGAAAATAAATGGGTCGAAATTGGGTCGACACGAAACTTATCCAAACCCGACACGAATTGACAACCTTAAACTACAAGGTAAAATTATGTAGTTTCGAAGCAGGCCTAATTTGGGAAACGACAGGCACTTAGCCCCGATTAACTGGGCCATGGACAGGTCTTAAACGGGCTCACTTAGGACAGAGGTCTTTACATCTGTATTGAGGGACCGATATGAAACTATCGGGATTAACGGAGGTTAGGCTGGGCTTTTTTAGGACAGGCCAGCCTCGTGCCAAGGACTATGTGCATCTCTAGTTCTACCCCCATTGAATTTGCTCATGCCAGAGAAGTCAGAGTTTACCACGAACCATTAGGAGTTGGCATACTAAACAGGCTCAACAAGGGAGCAGTTGGTTTAGACCACAACTGAGTAGAAATGTATAACTTTTATAAAACTGGACTTCAAATTCAATCGAGCTTGAGTAAATTAAAAGTTGGTAGATTGAGCATCAACATGAGCCTGAAACATGTAATCACTCGAGCTCAGAAGCTTGAATCCAACCTACTTTCTTGATAATTCTTGGGTTGTTTGACATGGCTTGTTAAAACTCTAACCGTTTAGCTATTTATAAATTCTTGAAATTAACACTTTGATATAAGCAACTAAACTTTTTATCCCATAACAATTATTACTCTTACAAATAATCATATATCGAATCCATTCGGATAAGCAATCGTAAACACGCTCAAACCACTTATTGATTGATAAACGATTCTAGTAAGCAATCGCAAAAGGCATAGCTCCATTACCTTCTCATGTACAGTTTTCATCTATTCGAATTTCCAACACTTTAGCACAGTGATTAGAGATCGAGTTTAGTCTTATAACTTCGAGTCAAGCTTAATTTGGCTCGATTGCAACCTAGGTTGAGTTTGAATTGATTAGTAGTACGGTACAAGTATTAAAAGCATATGAAAAGAAACAGAGTTGCACAAAATCCTTTTTGTTTTTTTCTTTTTCTTCATCTTCATGAAGGAATGTTATCTGAAAACAGCATCTTTCCTTGCAAAACGGTAGACAACAATACCTGTTCTAGACGCACTGGATGGACCATCTTCATGTACCAATTCAACCTGAAAATACTTCTTTGCTTTCTTGAAGAATCCTGATTCCTTCTTCCACCGCCTCAAATGAGCCATCAGAAACACCTTCTCACCGACGTCTCCGCCGCTCAATAACAAGAATCTCAACGTCTGAAGCAGAGGATCATACAGATTATCATGATACACCACGTCTGAACCGATAATCAAGTCGTATTCCCGCCCTACCGCTTCCATATCTTCGTTTTCCCCCCAACTAAGCGCCGCCACGTGCACTTGACGTGCGCGTGGGGCTAATACAGTCGAGTTGAGTTCGACGTTGAACTTGAGATTCGGCAGCACGTGAGGTTGGTCAGTGACGGTGACGTCAGCGCCGAGTAAGGCGGCGGCGGCTATTCCAACGACGCCGGTTCCGGATCCTAGCTCCAGAATGCGGAGCCGTGGACGGCTTTTGACGGAAGTGATGGCGGAGGAGAATGGATCGGTATTAGAAAGCTGGTAGCAGTCGAGAAGTTTGACGAAGGTAGTGGCGGCCGGCCAGAGCTGGAAGGAGAGACCTTGGGATGGAAGTTGACGGATTACGACGGTGGACCCGATGGAATTCAGGTGGTAAGATTGGTGTTGAACGTCTGTAGGGAGTAATTCGGGTTTCTTACCGTTGTGCTGTTGAGCATCATCAGAGTCGTTATCTAGTAGCAGCATTGTGACTGGATTGATCTCTTCGTCGTCGTCGACGTCTACGACGGTGGACATGAGATAAGGAGGGCGTCGCTTTTAGGGTTGGACAAAATAGGGAGATCGAAGTTGCTATTTTAAGAAACTTGCGGGGGAAGTAGGTTAAATTGGTAATTATTTGGACCATTTTGCCCCTTTGTCTCCATCAAGTGGACAGCGTTGACTTGTTAATTTTGACTCTGATAATTTCCCATCGGCAAAACTGACCACTCGTGGTCCCCATTTCCAGCCACAAAACAATGCGAATTGAGGCTTGGGATCAATTTAGTTTTACGAAAAGGATTTACATAACCAGATACATTATAGGATTACTTTATGGCACCCTTTACTTTAGCTTATTTCAATATCACATAAATATTATATCATTTTCCCTTTATTTTCTTTTTTACCCGAAACTAAATATAGTCTAACCCAACTAAAACAAACTTTTCCTCCCTTACACTGAAAAAAAAAAGAATGGCACGGATAAGATCGGATGGGGAAACCGAATCACCTACCTGAAGGTGGGAGCGTATGGGTGTTTCCCAAGCCACATGATGAAGCCGGATGAACCCGATGCTAAAAAACAGGTGGAGTTAGGAGCTATATCATATTTCTTTATTTTTTTACTTTTTAAAAGGGTTATAGTTCGAGTCAAAGTAAATTTGTCACTGAATGATATGAGGCAGCTTGGATGAGACCCCACCACTAGAAATAGTTGTTTCATAACAAGTCAAACTAAATAAGTAACATATCTCTTATTTGGGTTTCAGATTTAACCAAAATCCAACCTAAACCATCCCATACTAACCTTTTATTCCATACTACTTGACTTGTAAGGAGAAACTTCCATAGGAACCAAGACTCTTGTATGTACAACTCTAATTACAAAGGCTGCGCTTGTTAAGAGGCCTTTTTTGAAAAGCGTTGAGAGAGGCCTGCCTCGATAAAACTTCTGCAACATGTCATTGGACTCTGTAACCATTCTTTTAGTTTCTTTGTATTTCCTGCGTACAACGGGAAAATGATTTTTGCTACTAACAACACAAGCCAGATGTTGCACTTATAAACTACTTATATCATAAAGACACTAAAATGACTTTAAACACCCTGGTTAGAGTGGTCTAAGTACAAAAACACCAAACTTAGATGTTATTAGAATAACATATCGTTTCCCCCGCAACTTATATGCGGTAAATGAAAATCAATATGTAATTTATCTCATGACAACTACAAATATTAACTACCCATGTCATTAACCTAAAATTCCAAGACATGGTTTTGACCCAATTTCATATGTCTGTAGATTATTGAGGTTGATTGCTGAAAGTCTAATGGACTTTTTAGATTGCAATTTGTTATGTCTAATAAAAAATTTTAAAAAAAAAGAATACTTGCATATAATTGTCTTGATTTCCATAGGTCAACCTAAAAATTCAAGCGAGCTCAAATGACTTGATTCACATACAGCAGACATATATCAAGAATACATTTTTTGGGTGGCTCTTAAACCTCGCGGTGATGCTTTAAAGCATATATTGATGATGGTGGTACTGGTTAGAAATACTAATTCAGCCTTTAATGTCATCTATAACTACACGTGCGGCATTTCGTCCTGGTGCACCCATGACACCACCACCAGGATGGGCCCCACTCCCACATAGGTACAATCCTCGCAATGGAGTTCTATAATTTGACCTGCATTCCATCCCATGGTCATAAATTATCATGCGAGCAGACTTGTGTTCAAATGTCACCCTAATCAGAAGAAAGCACGAGCAAAGCAAACTACACGGTAACTTAAACTTACCATCCTTTTACAGGTCTCATGAGGAAAAGAGAATCCAGCCCCATTGCACCATGGAAGATGTTCCCTCCTGCCAATTAAAATTTTCAACAACATTAATGAACCCTGAAAGCCGAAGGTTGGGTTTCGTCACTATATTTGGCTGAATGGTATTAGATAGTTTCACTATTGAGCTTTCAAATAGTCCTTGTGAAATAGTTTAACTATTTGACAGATATATAAATATTTCTTAGATATAACCAATAAATGAATCCTGTGGATCAAAACCAATAGCATCATGTTATGGTAATGATGATAGAAGAAAAAAATTGTAATTTTGAGCTCAAATCTTCTGTTTTAACAGGGAACTAGGAATCTTTGCAGAAAAAAAATGATATGTTGCAATTTCATAAGGTGCAAGCCACAGGGAACTTAATCCTCCACACTGCATTTGGTGGGTCCTTATTAAATAATATATATGTATATATGGTCACATCTTCCTTCTTTACGTCAACCCATTTAAGCGGATCGATGTGGGTTGTATTTAATTGCTAACTGGTCAAATGAGTAGCGTTAAACAGATTTAGGGGAAAAGAAAACAGGTCAAACATTTAAAACCCATCCAAAGCATACTTATTTTCTACAACCTCCGGAATTCCTTTACATAAAAACGTCATCATTATATTTTTAGAATTTTTTCCACCAATCATTCCTCAATTAACTTACGAATAAGTTGTTTCCTCAAATGCCATTTTTTAGGTGATTTAGTTTGTTAACACTTAAATATTTTAACAAAAACATTTGTTCAAATCATTTTGTGGATACATCTACCTATTTTCGTGGTTATTTATGTAAACATGTATACCAATTGGATAAAATTAAAAAATTCAAATTTGATTATAAAGAGGTTCGACATAAAATTTGTTTTACTATATATGTTCGTCACCATACACTTAAAATTTACTTTAACCATTCCCGTGTTTATACACGGTGTGTTAAGCTAGTTACTTATAATAATCAAGTCAATCCAATCCATTTTGATACATCCAGTTTGACAAGAACCTGTTTGGATCTCTAATCTAAGTATCTAACCCACCCTGTCCACCATTTTTGTCACGCCTAAACACGCACTCATGCAGCATATAAACACTTCTTTTTTCATTTCATCTAAAAGTCAACATTAATGATGTTCCGCATGTAATACCTGTGAGACCAATTACCCTTTCAAGATCTGGAGGAGACAACATGTCATAGCCAATAACAGATGAACTGAATCCAGGGGCATACTCGTCAATTAAGGTGAAACATCGTTGTGCAAATGATTCCTGAAAAAAAAGTAATTGGATAAATATAATGTTAAACCAGAAGGAGAACATGTTAGAAGACATACAGCTACACTAAAATACACATCTTAAGTTCATAATTTACGGATAAATATAGTATCCACGAGCCAATTGAAATTAAATTGAGTGGTTTACCAACAATTCCAGTTTCCAAAAGAAGAGACATGGGTTTAACAAACCAATATATGAAGCTCAGAGAATTGCAAGTGTAATTTTCTAAAATTGTACTCACTCTATATGCAGGATCTTCCCAGCTGCCATCATTAGGTTTATATGGTGTAAATTGAACAAACAAATTGATAACATGCTTGCCTACAAAAAGTTGAGTTTCTTTAGCTTTAAGGCACATGGAAAATTTAGTGCACTCGATTAATGTGTTGATATGAATGGGGTTCAGAAGTTTGTGCTTAAATAGGCATGTATTTGATTGAAGAAAGATACGAGTACCCGGTGGAGATATGGTCTTGTCTAAAACTGAAGGAATCGTCATTTCAATTAAAGGCCTTTGTGATGGTAAACCATTCCTTGCATCCTGACATGCAGACTCAATCTCCTCCATACTGATATATAAGAATGATTAAACATATAAATTTCTTGCCATTCAAAAGAAAAGAAAAACATATAAACTTCTTCAGTTGTTCATACTTGGACGTCTGGAATAAACAAGAAATATATTATATCCATTGTGCATGATTCTTACTTCATCTTTCCTAGCCTTTTATGATTATAAATAATGCCAAAACCATAAATGAATTAAGATTGGACAACCTTCCTTTAAAAGAAAAACTTAGATAAACAAAAATAACAAAAAAGATACAAAAGAAAAAACTTAATGAATAGCGTACCTCTCCGAACCTATGTGAATGGTACCCATATGCTGAGGACCAGCTTCAGGATGACCAATATCACAGCACTGAAACTTCGGTAATTTGTCAACTGCTAAGTTGATTTTAGTGGTTGCCTGTTCAATATAGTGAACAATTAGCATTTTACAGAGTGGTGTAAGTGTGTAACCACTATTTAATTACCCCAACCTTGGAACTTAAAAGCATAAGGATATTTGTACAATATAACTTTATGGTTGACACATATAGTAATATAGTATCATCTTTCTGTTCAAAAGGTCTAGTGAGAGTCCCTCGTGTCATCAAAGGGATATACTAACAAAGGATCTCTTTATATAACTGGTAAGGAATCAAAGTATTAAATAGGTAACAAAAATGAATATTTTATTGTATTTATTTATTAGCATAATGTAAAAGTCTTCACTAACAGTTGAAAGACATGCCAAAAACCTCATGGGTTCAAAATGAAACTTATAGTTACACACTAATTACAAGGTTACGTTGTTCAAAATCAGCGAAATAAACTGAAATAGAATCTTACAGAGCTATAGTCAGAGTGCTTAACACCACGACAAAAATCATCCGGAAGAACATTTTCAGGTACTAATTCCTGTGTCAGAATGAACCAGTAAAACACTAAAACCCAAAAAGGTTAGTTATCTTACTTCTAGCTCAAATGCAAAACATCATCAGCATGATAAGTTTACCAGGAAAGTCTTGTACGGGGTAGCATTTGACAAAACAACAGAAGAATGAACATGTGTTCCATCAGCCAATATAACCTTAAAAACACAAAGGTGTAGTTAGCCTGGATTCTGAATCATGATCCATTGCAGCAATTGGTAATTACATAATGTAGCTCACCCCAGTTACTGTTCCTGAATCCTCAATCATCAGCTTTGATACCTGAATAATAAAGGAACCATCATTTCTGGATACATCTGCTCCATACAGGTTTAAATTACATCAGGTAAAATAATAACACAGAATGAGAACATCAGAAAACATCAAATATGAACTTTTTAATGGTATTAAAGCATTCTCATCCACCAAATTGATCATTTAAAAGAATAAGGTTGACGTGTAACATATCATACTTCCCTTTCTATGCAGCCATTGTTTGTTAATTTTATATAAATAAATTTTTGGGAGGATGTGACTATAGTACTTGTTTTGTAACAAACTAACAATCATGATGGACTTTACATGAAAACCAACTCTATCTTAACCAATACTCGTTGCAAGTTTAACCATTTTCAGACGAACATAATCAGCACCTATAATCTTATCACATTTCCAACATGCATCAGCTTAACTTAGCTCTGACCAAAAGGTCCTTTATTACAACTAAGACTACACTCCCTTCTGCCCAAAAACAGATTGACCCTTCCATACAGAGCATAAATTACAAGAGAGCGTTTCATCACTTTAATACATAGATTACAACAATCACTACACCTTGTAAGAATTGAAATTTATTTTGTGAACCTATCATCTAATAAAATCAAATTACAGGTGAGCTTGTGAGATTGACAGAAAAAGAACTTGAACTCGTTTACTTAACAAAACTTGATTACTATTATTATTATTATGACGTGTATAATTGTAATTGATTTTTTGGATCAAACATTTTGATAAACTTAACCATAAAAGTGGATGTAAGGACAGACTCAAAATTATTATAAAGGCTCATTCAATTTGGGACAAGTCAGAAAGCAAAAAAAGTATGTTAGGATCAACTTGTATTGAACAGAAGTGTGAAATGGTGACAAAAGAAACACACTAATAATTCCAGAAAATGATATACCTCTGCATCGGTAATTATGGTGGCACCAGCTTCCTTAGCAGCATTTCCAATGGCCAAAGAAACCGAGCCCATTCCACCTTCAACATACCTAAACGCATATCAGTTACCTAGCATGTAATTCATTTACACCCTACCTAATAATACTGCCATCTTGCACAATATTCTAATAATCAAGGGCAACTGAATGATCTTAACCAACACTAAAATCAACAGTAATCTTCATCTTTTTTTCATGTCCAGTAGACCAAAATAATTGCAAAATCACCACATAAGATAAATAGATAGATATTAGGGTATTCGTCAACAAACAAACACATAAAAAGGAACTGACATATTAAATCAATCTTCAAACAAAATAATTAAGACCTTGAACACTCTTTTGGAACATCTAGAACGCACACACACATACACAGATGTTGTGTGTATGATCAATGATGGCTTCAAAAATAAGGTCTGTGAGAATGGTGAAAGAAAATACAAATGTACCTAATGTAAAACTTTGAAAGACTATGATGAACAAAACATGGATCACAGACATCTCATGCTACAAGTATTATATGAGCAGCAGAAATACTTACGACCAAATTCCACGGTCACCATCCGTTTCTCCCATTACATGATGTAGCAGAACATATCCACTCCCTGGTGTCTGGGCACTTGCCTGAATTACCAAATGTTAGGAAAACTAATTCCAAAGCTGGTAGAGTTTATTATTTAATTCTATTTCAAGTTAAATAATAAAAAATCCAATGTTGATTGTTCATTAGCAATAGTTGGTTCTACAAGTATAACATAAATGCAAGTAGAACTTAACAAAGAATATGGAATTACAAAACAAGACTAACATAACCCACTCTAGTTATAAAAATCGTCCTATATTCTCTTTCCTTTGTTTCCTTCTTCTTATTCTGTCTTGCTTATATTCCATTTATTTATCTGGGATGAAAATTTCTAAACAAAATAAGGAAAGTCAATTTACTCACTCAGAAAACACACTATACCATCCTAATCATTCCATGACATATCCAAAATACATGACTCTGGGAAATGTGTTTGCAGATATGATAAGAAGTTACACGATCTTTACGAATGAGGAACATCGAATAAATGTATGCATCTTTAGAAAGCAAAAAGAAATTCCTCGAGAAGCCACAATATTTTCCTTTTGAGTAGGAACCGACTTGATATAAAGGAACACATGGGACTACTGCATACCATCAAGGGCAATAGCTCATCAAGGGCATTGTCACATCTTTACCCTTAAACCATGATTATGTTTGCATAAATATAAAATATGTAACAAGATAAAAATACATGATAATGGAAAGGTACTTACAGTGGTTCCTATCACTGCATCTGTAGCAAGTGTTGCCTTTAGCACCTCGCTCTGGCATATAAAAGATAAAAAAATTTAAATTTAACAACTAATTTATAATACGTTAATACTGAATTTGACTTGAGACATCAAAACCACATATCGTCTTTAGAGTCGTGAGAAAATCACTTTGTCTAATGCATTCAACTTAACTGTGGATCGAGTCTATAATTCCTTTCCATATATGCATTAGCCAGTTAACATAGGACTAAGTTATGTAACTAGCGCCATTTATTGCAATAGCAATATATGATGAAATCTATATCAATGAATGGTCTTTGTTAGAGAAACCATATGCAACTTTTGAGTTTAGGGTAAGTAACATGATCAAACAACAAAAAGAATAAAAGGCTGGTAGGAATAACATATGTAATACAAGCATATCTGTAACTTGGACGTTGGACCTCTATATTCATTGAAGAAAACCTCACAGCTCTCATATACATAAAAGGGGAGGGGAGATTTAAGTAAATTCACAAAGCAGAATTTTAAAATAGGTACAAATTCAACCAAAAAGAAGCACGTCGATAAAAGGTTGAGGGCCCTAATAGAATTTTCTGTCATTGCTTAATATGCTCATTCCCACCTTTAGTTAATACTCAAATGTTATCACAAATAAGTATATCGACAAAAGATTCAAGTCCTCAGATATCATTTCTGTCAATTTTTAACATGATCACCCTCTCCTTTTAGTTATTCTCGCATAAGCTAGCTTTCACAGTAATAATGAACAAGACATCAATCGGTGGATCACGGATTACCTATAAAATTCATCAACAAATAACGAACCATAATAGTCAATCAGACCTGTTCTGCAACAATATAGATCAAGAAAAACAAGATAATTATGTGCTTGGAGGTTAAATAAATGTTCATTTTGGTCAACTAGCAGTTTCTGGTCAAATTAGGATGGTACATTTTCATGAAAGATTATCCAGGGTTAGTAAAATCAGAGGATTATAACACCAGCATTGAGGAATGAGGATCAAGTAACAACCTCAAACCAGTTATTTAAAACCTTTGATGCTGGTGACAGTAAAAGGTCCATGAAATCCCTGTAAGAAGAAAGAACTACATAAGTTTATGAGGTCTGTAATGCAGGCCGTCTTCTTCAGCTGATCAAGCTATGAAGATAATAAGTTAATATTTGACTTAATTAAGTGGATACACATATTAATTTTACTATTATTCCCTTTTAGTAATAATAAATCCACCAACTTGATGTGATCAAGGTCCTATTTGGCACTAGGATAAGAAATCTTACACAAGCCCTTGTTGACCCATGGAGACAGATTGATGTAGACAATGGGCCCAAAATTCTGATTTCTGTAACTTATGTTTCAATCGGGAATTAAAGGACGAGACACCTTGGTGAGCTTCAGGAGGTGATGAATCTATTAGTGGATCCATGAACTTGCAAAAATTCTCCAGCTGATTCTCGTACCTACATATTAACATCGAAGAAAGGTATGAGACTAAATTACGAAAACAGCATGGTCCGTGAAATCTAACAAACATAAAGCGAAAATCAGTAAGCAAATTGAAAGAAATATAAACTTCCAAGAGACACACACAGACCAGATATTAAACAAAAAGGTTCCTTAAGAAATGATGAACTTTGGCAGAATATAAGAGGAGCATTATGCGATATGTAATAAATTACAATAAGATACCAAGTCCTGAAATTTGCCAATTTATAGATTTCCTTTATTGAGCTTTTGGAACTCTCCAATTCATCCATTCCATTAAAAAAATTCCAACTTTAGGAGATTTTGAAACTCTAATTATTTTCCTCCTGTTTATTCGGAGAGTTGGATTGAATCCCAAAATCATCATACAGAAGGTGAATATGGTTAAAGGTTATATGTCTTATAAAAATGTTGTACTCATGGAATGGTAAATAACACCATGAGAAAATAGAAAGATGAAATGCATAAACCAAAAAACTACATAGCCAGTTCCTTGCCAGATAGAGTTGGAACTAATATGCTAAAGTAATATCGATATAGAAAAATCACAGCAATAGAAATAGAACCTAGGATAAGCATCAGCATCCCTTTCTGAAAACTTCGAAATCTCAGAATGATTGAGCTCGGCGTCAGGACCTAAAAGAAGATAACGTCCATCCAAACATGGCGTAAAGGATGACGGACTTCTCTTCAACAATTTCAATCCATGTCTATGTAACTCCAGATCTCTTCAATTTCATAAAATTAGAAAAAATCAATAAATCAGGCAGTGAAGAAACAAACAAACAAACCAGATGACAATAAGAACTAAATATACTTGATGATAGAAGGGCGAAGGAGGCTCTGGAGGTAGCTGCAACGGGAGAATTTGAAACCAGGAATGAGTTCTTCGGTGACGGCGGCACCACCAATGAGGTGGCGGCGCTCAAGGACGGCGACAGAGAGGCCTGATTGAGCAAGGTAAGCAGCGGCAGTGAGGCCATTATGACCGCCGCCGATGACTATAGCGTCCCATTTCTTTTTGTGGAAGGACGCAGTGGTGGTGCAAAAGCTACGTTTCCACATTTTGGGGTCTCAAAACACTTCCCCTCTCCACTGTGTTTGACTCTATTCTGAGGTTTGTTTCAAAACCAACGTACTTTCCGATCAGTTTACAATTACCGAAATGGTTTTATTAACATTATTACATCTTACCCATTTTTTTATCGTTAGGAGTTATGTTGTTGTGTTTCATTTGCTGATTGTAATGTCGGCATATAGCTATGATTAAAAAAAACCTTTGCCTGATTAGAACTCCTATACTTAAATAAGATTATATGTACCAAGAGTGTTTTATGTGATCATAGTTATTCGGTTGCGGGTTTAGATCTCCTTTTAAACATAGCCGTATATTAGGTGATGTATCACGAACGGGATCCTTGAAAAAAATAATTTAACGGACACAAAAGCTAAATGCAGATATTACTTATTTAATGCATCTAATTAATTCTAGCATATGCGTCCGGTTTTTATATTCTTTTATTTTATTGATATATTCTTTTAATTTAAAAGATTACCATTTTATATTTTTGAAATTAAAAAAATGGTCGTAGTTTTGTTGATTTTCTTCTTTTTGCTCGTTTTCCCTCTAAAAGAGGTGTGTATCGATGTAGCATGTACATACATACATCTATATTTATACAAACACATGTTTTTCTACTAGGCAATACAACTGTGGACAATAGTTCCATTCCATGAGAATAATAGTCTTATATAAATCAGTTAAATCTAAATGTTTTTAGAGTATTATGTAAGTTAAAATTAGATTAAGCGAAAAACAACTATAGTCTGTTTTGTTTAATTTCATTTCAAATGAATAGAAATGTAAGCAAGCCGATCTTGTGCTTGGTACTTATTAAGTTGGACTCGTATAGAATTTTTTTAGTTGGAGCTCGTGATGTTGAGCTCAAACCTGACTCGTTTAAGATATATGAAGCTTAAGCTCGATTATGCTTGGCTCATTTGAGCTCAATATTATTTTGAAAATTTAGTTTGAAACTGATTTAAACTTATGAATAGTTTCTAGCGTAGAAAAAGAGTACTCTTCAGCCTATTATTAATGTAATCTAATAATAAAAAATTGACTTGTTTTTATGGTTTTTTTCTTAGTTCAGAAAGATTGTAAGAATAGGAAAAACAATGCTCAAAAGTAACGTCAAGATCTTCATGTTAAAAACGGTTTGAAGAATAGCATTAGATCATCAAAAACTTTCTTCTTATCAGAAAAAGTTTTCTGCTCAATAACAATCGTTTCAAGCACTAGAAACTAAAACCCTTATGTTTTCGGTAAGTGGAAAGTAACATATACTCCAAGAATCAGAGTTTTGCTAGGTTGCAAATTCTAATAGATAATCTTGATTTTTTTACGGCTACAATTAAAATATTATCAATAAAGCCAAGACGATAGTTGAACGAGCCCTTAGATACTAGAAAATGGCAAATTAGAAGTCATTTTGACGTATTTAAAGCAACCGGCCATGGAATTCAAATACATGAAGATGTCTTCCAAATTCGTTAGAACTTAATTTCAAAGTAAAGAACTTAATTTCAAAGTAAAGGGTAACAACCCAAGAATAAAACAATGAGTTTTTACATCACGGAGGATTGAACAACCTAATAGATTTTATAAAATAAATAATGTGAATTCAAAGTATTTCATACAAAATATCCCTTTTAGTATGAATAATGTGTATGCAAATCATAGACTCTTCTAAAAACTACTATAAACAGAAATCCCCTTTAGTATAAAACTACTTCGAAATATAACACAGAGAAATGGAGGTTCGCATAAAACACTAGCAAAATGATTCGATGAGATAGTCCATATCCAATACAGAATATAAGTTTGCTTTTGCCCTCTCCTAATAGTACATTTGTGCTCCTAAATCACCGACTACCGGTCTTAGACAAAATCTATTGCTAGAATCAGATTACTTAAATCTCATTTATTTCGCAGAATTCGAAGGAATGAAATTAATTTAAATTCCATTTAGTCCACCTACGGATTTTCATTACGTGATGGAATATAAACATTTTAAATAATGAAATTCTATTTAAAAACAAGTTTAACAAACGCAATATAACATATAATTTGATTTCAATTCCTTTTCATTCCTTCGGATTCTAGGAAACAAACTAGACCTTATACTCTTTCCTGTAAGCTATGTAAATGTACAGGAAAACTCCTTACGGTTTTAGTAAATGCTTATTTGATTCTATACCAAGTATCTAGAATCGCACGTGGTATTTACTACTTCCTCGAGTACCTCCGGTTATATACTTGCATGTCTTCCCGTTCACAGCTAATCTTCATCAATCTCAATAGATCCAAAGCGTACACCATAAGAATACTCGTTCCCTGAAGTCGTATAAACCAGGGGTAACAGACCTGGGTGGAGTCGAACCACCAACCTCTCGGGAGATAACCCGAGCGCTCTTACCATTTCAGAGCTCACAGATCTAAAATTCCAATGTGCCGTTAACAACTCATTCCTTCTTTGCTTTACAACTCCCCCCTTAAACCACCTTGCACGAGGTTAATCCCACTTGTAACACCGTGCCACTGCACTATAGTCATTTCAAGCAGAGTATACTACACCAAGGTACGGTAAGTACTCCCGTGTCACCAACTCTCGTAACTGATAGTTCCAAAAGGAAGGCAATACCATTTATTTACACTACCAAAATATTCTTTACCAACTGCTCATTTTATCACATGTTGAAGACTTCCACAAACGGCAACATTGCAACTAACCCTACATCATCCAGCAAATATCAGTCCTGCACACTACACAATTATTGAACAGGGCAATGTAGATTTTCAATTAACCATACACCTTATGGAACATCCATTAATCAGACATGACATATTTAATATTTTAGACATTACTGTTGGAGTTTGAAAAATGATAAAACAAAAGAATTAAACGAAAAGAAGAAACCTTTAAAGACTCGAATTAGCGTAAGAGAAAAACTAAAAGCAGGAAAACGACAGTGCAGTCGAGACGATGAAAACATTAACGACATCAACATCAGGCGCTATACAATAGTTCACTAAATAAGCAGCAAGATCCCCCTCTGCCAAGAAGGAAGTGTTCCATCTACAAATCAGATGAACAATGAGCATCTGGTAATAATCAAAGGTCACAAATCAGATGAACAATAAGCATCCGATGATAATCTCAGTTCAAATTACATAAAGCGATGATAATCACAGCAGCAACTGCATCGAAATTGCAATATTCCAATCACAGTCAGGCCACCAGATCCCCTGTCACAGCCCCAAGAGAACAATGAATCCCGAATGAGATGACAATAAAACACGCCATTGAGATCAACAGATATGCAGAACCCGAACGAACCCAAGAAGTGCTAATGACAGAACTGTCAATATACACAAACACGTGGGCCATAAAAAACCGACAGTGACGGTGTTCCTGATGACCACAACAGTTTAGAGCCAGATGTCATCGTAAACGGCCAAACATGAGCACATCACTTGCTTCAACTGGATAATAGGAAACAACCACAGCTTAGAACCAGAGATTTTGGAACCTGTCACTGATCATCACACTCACGTACCAAGTCAGACCCGAAACAAGTCTAGGCTTTAATGATAAGAACATACCCGAGAATAGCTGTAGACAAAGTTAAGATCTTCACTACACATGCCACGGTCACGAAGTTCCGCATCCCAGCTCCACAAAATCAGAAGACCCGCCACCTTCAGAAACAATATAGAACATCGACAAGTGATGGATGACACGCAAATGCCACACCCTTGAGAAGGTTCCTGATGCTGAAATTTACCTCAACTCCAACGAAAGAAATTGTTACAAAACGTACATACAAAAGCTTTTGAAACCATAACTATACATCTTCGCTGAAATTAGACACCCATACATACAAAGTTCGGCTTCCAGTAAAACACAAAAACAACAGCAATATAGTCGCCAAAACTAAAATATACAAACAAATATATCGACATCAACTAAGAAATATATCGACATCAACTAAGAATATGATAAATCAACCATTACGCTTTCATGAGTGTAATCAAGATAGGACTAGAATATAAGCAATCGTTACGTTGAGAAAAGCTGAATGATTGGTGCAAATTTATACGTTAACGGAAATCCAATGATGTAGTTGCAGAATAAAAATATTACGCCTTAACAGCCTTATATTGGATTAATTGACAAGTTAAAATAATCAATGTTAAAAAGGGCGATGACTATAGTAAAAGCACCAGGCGAACACCCCGTAAAAGTTGATGGATAATGTTGCTCTTCATATTTTTAATACTTTAGCATATTAATTCTATTTCAGTATACATCTTTACGGATGTAAGGAAACGTTTGAAGGCTTAAAGCCCGACACAGGATAAATCGACAATAAAGTACGTTCATGGATTATTTTAGAAATATCTAAAAACGTTTGTTGATAAGTTAACTTTGAAACTGATTCCATAAAATTTAGAAACGAACTTGATCTTTCACGTATGTCGCGTCTATCTTACAGTCGCATACTCCAAAACACCGTGTTCATCTAGAACACAAGCTTGCGACGGACATCGAGTAACGATAGCAAATTTTAATAAAAAAACATTGGTTTGAAAAGTTTGTCCTACATCATATGCAACATGAATCGTGATATATTCTGCATAAGCCAACGATAAGCAGTTAGATGAAAGTACCTTTATTGGTGATCACGAAATAGTTATGCTTGGTTGAATTCATTGAATAACTGTTGTTGATGTTGCCACGGTTTCAAGTAAGAGACTTTGACCAGCGCTAGAGAGTCGACATAAAAACGCACAAATAGAAACACACGCACACACACAGGAACAGTAGGGCGCGCACCAGAGGAGAGATCCCGGGCAAATCCCGTGCGACCTCCCCTCGAAACAAAAATATCATTTTTTATTAGGATTGGGTGACCTGCCATGCGAGCGCACCCAACATGGCAAAGGTCAGATAACAAAGTTGTAACAGGAGATACAGGACCCTTACTAATAACAAGACCCGTTACTCCCAATTACATAAACCCTATGCCACAAACCTGGATGCCAACTACCATAGTTTAAGTTTCCATCAGTACATCAACATTGTTAAGTTCCAAAGATCGTTGACGACAAATCTAGTCATCGACCAAACAAATCAATAAATTAACAGCTCATATCCAACCGAAACACGAAAATCAGAGGATTTGACCGGGCCGCAGAAAACCTGCAATCATAAAAATTAAAAATAAAATCAATTGATCACAGATTACAATTAAAAAACCTAGGTGCTTAAAACGAGTAAACACATGAAACTGACGATCAAGGAACCAACTGTACAATAAAGATGTTTGAATTAAGGGAGATGGAACAGAGCAATCCCATAAACAAATAATAAAAAAGTTTTTAGGCAAAAGCAACAAAAAGAACAAAATAAATCTAATTACCAAGAAAGATGAAAACCGTACCTTCAATCCCGCTCTGGCGAGTAGAAAACTGCAGAATTAAGATTTTGATTAACAGATCCATGCCTAATAATCCAGATCCCGCCGATCAAAGGTAGATCAAAGGTGGATCAAGGTTGAAAACTAGAAATCACGCAACTCGCATCAAAACCATCTGTTTTCGGCATCAAACGCATCAGGACGCAGATCATCACCAGATCTAACAGGATAACGTGTCGATTAAATCGAACTCGAAAGCCAGAAAATCAGATCTGAAACTTCTTGCCCAGCCGTCTGTCGGGCGTATGAAAGTAAGCGATATCATGATACGCGTTTTATAGAAGCAAGGGTGGTAATGGACGGATCAGATTACAAGTTAGGATGATGATCCAACGGCAGATAGATGAGGTAATGACGTGTGGTCATAAATATTTCCGATAAAGGCGGTCGCACGGGAAACGTGACAATTTCGTTTCTTGGAGGGGAGGTTGAAAATAAAATATAAATTCCTTGTGGACCCTATTCGACCAAAAACACCCCGATGTTTATACAGAACGATTGTTTTAATAATTTTATTCTTGAATTTGTGTATTAAAATAATCAATCGTGAGTTGATATGAATATAAATTGTATACAAACCAATATTTATATATAGGAAAAAGTTATTTAAAAACCAATTTTAACGTAATAACAATTTGTAATAGTTATTAATCACTCATTAATAAGATATTTTGATAATTTATATATTTACGTAACCATAAATTATGTTAAGATGACCGGGTGGATATTTAACAATGCTTAATTTTTTCAAAATGGAAAATCATATTGTAACACCCTAGACATTAATCCAGTATGACACGTATTGTGGTATGTGTATTATTTGTTTATTATTATTTGCTATTTATTAGAGAATTATTGATGTAATTTAGAGTTACGAGGTTAAAAAGGAAAAATATATATTTTATATTTTATATGTTTTCTTGTTTTAATAGATTCGTTTTTAGATAAGAATCACGAATAATACCTCGTTGGTTAATAATTAATTGAGTAGAATTGCCTAATCAATTAACTGTGAGTTAGAAGACAGATAAGTGCACTGTGTGTGTATTAGGCGTGAGTCATTACACAGCCTCATTACACCTCTTGCTTTCTTTGTTATGCTTATCCATTTTGCTCTTGAACTTGGACTTGAAGAAACGCTTGGAAGGCGGGCCTTTAATCATTAATTCTTGCATCTCTGTGTTGATTATCTTCTAATTTGAGGTTAGTAAATTGCTCTTGTATTGTTCTTGCCATTTCTATGCTATTCTTGCACTAGTTAGGGTTCTTGAGTTTTGGTTTTATGAGCAATTGATGAAATTAGTATCGGTTTGATATTTGGTAGTATGTTTATGATGATATGGTACTGAAATTATGTACAAATTCCGTATTTTAGTTGATGCTAGCTTATAACTCCATTAATGGATGTTCAGGTTGAAGATGGAATTTAGGTTATGATGATTTGTTGATTCTAATGTGTTCATGTTGTTGTAAACCATGTTATGTATGTTTTTAAGTGTTATAAAACTGCTACAAGTAAATTTCCAGGCCTTGATTTGGTGTGTAAATGTTTTGGTTTGAAGCTGTGCAGAACAAACAAAATTGCAGGTCTGTTCGGATGCGGACGCGCCGCGTCCAAGGAATGGAACGCGACGCATTCCCTGCTGACAAAACCAGTTTTGTTTGTTTTCTGCATTAACTCAACTGTGTTAAGTTCTTGTTGTTTATACTTGATTCTAACATGATTCATATGAGGTATTTAGGTTATTTTGACGTTGGATAGCATATATGGGTCATTATTTGGAATATAGTGTTTACTTGAAATCATGAAATGATGCTTCGTAAGGTTTGTGCAAGTTTTGTTGCTTTCCACATGTTTAGTATATAGATTATATGCAACTTGAACATGTCCTAAATGTTGGTTTTCACATGTGAAATGCAACGGGTTGGTTTTGACCCGTTTGGTGCTAAACTTGATATTTTGGAGATGATTTGTAATACCCGTAAACTTTTAAATGTATAAGGATATTTTTATGGATATTATGGTGACTTGTATATATATATATATATATATAGTTGGTTGGAAATTATTAATTCAATGGGCTCTTATATATATATGGATCCAAAAGGGGTTTACTAGTTGTGTAGTGGACTTGTGTATCAATCCAATAAGAATTTTAATTGGAATTGGGCTTAGGCCCATAAGGGGGTCTCTCATGTGTATAAATAGAGAACTAGGGCACAGCCTCCCATATTCACCATCAAAGTCACTGTTTCATTGAAGAGAGAGAGAGAGAGAGAGAGAGAGAGAGAGAGAGAAAGAGTGTGCTTAAAACCCATGAGCAAGAAGAGGAAGGAGCCATCAAGAAGTGTTGGAAACTCAAGGAATTTGCAAGGAAATCATCGGGTAATGATTCCTATCTCATTGTGGTAGTGTAGCTATAAATTTTATCTTGTTGAATGATGTTAGCATGAGTTTTAAGCTGGGTTTTTGAGGTTGTGGGTTTATGAAGAACTAGAGAGAGAATTTGAGATATGATCTTTGATGCTTAATGAAATGTAGTTAAATCTTGAAAGAAGTGTTTAAATCAATGGAAAAATGTTTTGAAACAAAAATAAAGTGATTTGATTAAGTTTTGAAAGAGTTGGATTTTGGCTATGGAGTCTGAGTTTTGGAAAATAATGAGCTGATGAAGAAAATGAGGTGCCATGCGACTTTCGTGAGTCCATGCGACCTTCCATGCGACCTTCCTTATGTTCCATGCGACTTTTGTAGTGTTTCATGCGACTTTCACATGAACCCCAGTAGTGCCATGCGACTTTCATATGTAGAGAATAGGTCCGTGCGACTTTGTGTATATTCATGCGACTTTGTGTATATCCATGCGACCTTGTGTATGTCCATGCGACCTTCGGATCATGTGTCATGCGACCTTCGGACTAAGTGCTATGCGACTCTTAGATGATGCCATGCGACTTTCGTATAACTTGTCATGCGACTTATGTGTTTGAGACCCATGCGACTTTCACATGTTTCATGCAACTTTAGACCCTAATCCGATAGTCTTATGATCGGATTCTGAAATCCGACAGTTGAGGCCCAGAGTTAAAATCCGATGGCCCGAGGCCCGGATTGTGAAATCTGATACTTATCCCGACGCGACGCGTCGGTTTGAGGGACGCGACGCGTCCCCGATCTTGTGGACTTCGATGTTATTTGCATTTCTGTATTACTACATGTCTATGTGAACTTGTGTTATGCCTATCAGACTTGTAGAAGTTGTGCTAGTGAGTCTGGGTTATTGCCCGGTACTGATTTGTCAGACTTGGATCAGGTGACAGTTAACGTTAGAGGAACCAAGTAAAGTTTCAGTAGAACCAGTGACAGCTGCCAGGTGAGTATTTTTACTTGCACACCAAGCCGGTGATGAGTGTGAACGTATGATGACCGTCTGCTTCGGCAGCGGGTAGTTATGACCGTCTGCTTCGGCAGCGCGTAGTTATGACCGTCTGCTTCGGCAGCGGGTAGTATGACCGTCCGCTGCAGCGGCGGGTAGCATGACCGTATGCTTCGGCATCGGGTAGAAAGTGCATGATTGTGATTATTGTGAATTGTTGTAGGTTGCAGTAACTTACTCACTAAGCTTCGCGCTTACCGTTGTTAACTTTCTATCTTTCAGGTCGGGACCATGGTAGAGCTCCAGGACAGTGACGACAGCTCGCAGTCGAAAGAATTCTATCTCGTTTCAAAAACTATTCCAGTTGAACTAAAGTAGAATTTAAATTTGGATATTGTAATTGAACTCGTAATGTCTTTGATACTTCCGCATTTACTCTGATATGAAATGACGTTATATTTATGTGTGTTTTGAAAAAAAAAAATTGGGACGTTACAAGTTGAGAGTTGCAGGTTTGAGTCTGACCAATATGATACATGGTCCGACTTTCAGTTTATATACATGGTCCGACTTTTTTTTAAGTGGTCTGACTTCCACATGAAGTGGTCCGACCTTCGGTTCGTGTGATCCGACCTTTGGACTTGGTCCAACCTTGGTGCACTCCATCCGACTTTTATACTTTTATGTGTGATCCGACTTTCAATCTATTTGTACCATCCGAATTTTAGTCTATTTGTACCATCCGACTTTCGAGTTATATGTACCATCCGACTTTTGAGTTGTACGTATCATCCAACTTTACGCAAGTGTAGTGGTCCGACCTTTGTGTGACCAATCTGGTCCGACTTTAATAATTTTATGTGATGCGACTTAAGGGAGTTAGAGAGGTCCGACCTAAGACCTTAAATATTCGAATAAACAAGCAAGGGATTTGTGCACAGTATTAATTCATTTAGGCTTGTTGTAGGTGACGGTCAAACACACAAGTAATCACTAGTGAAATTCTGAACTAAGAACTGTGAACTAAGACTGCGAAACAGGTGAATACTCTTACTTACAATCTAAACTGATAACATCCTATGTGATATATGATGCGATGTGCTTGCTTAATGATGAGACCGTTCACTTCGGTGACGGGAAGGATGAGACCGTTCACTTCGGTCACGGGAAAGATGAGACCGTTCGTTTCGATGACTTGAACGATGAGACCTTTCACTTGGTGACGGGAATGATGAGAGACCGCCTACTACGGTAGCGGGAATGATTGATGTTGATTATGTGATTATTGGTTTTGTTGTAAGTAACGTGCTCGCTAAGCCTTGTGCTTACGGTTGTTCATTAACTATCTTTTCAGATGGTGACCACCGCGGGGCTCCAACTCGTTCTTGCTAGCTCATCTTCAACAAGCTTCCACAGCTTTTCTAAAACTACTTAAATTTCCACTGTATTTAAATAATTATCGTTATTCGAATTTAAGACATTAGTTTAACTGTTACCCTGGGATGTAATCAACATTTAGTGGTATTATATCAGTGTTTATTTCTTAACTCTCGTTTAAAAAAAAATTGGGACGTTACAACTTGATATCAGAGCCTCGGTTTAAGAGATTAGAATACATTTCCGAGTTTTTGAACTTAAACCATGGTTCATAAAGGATTTTTAAAAAACTCTTTCGAAACCTTTTTAAGTGTTAAAAATTGCGATGAGCTATCAGCTGGACCTAGTCCGAGTGGTCACAAGCGAGACGTAAGGTATACGATTATTACATGTTGATTATGTTTACATAAATTTTGACACTGAAACTGTTTTAGTAAAGATAATGATGATATAGCATTGCTTAGTTGACATAATGATTGTGCACGTGCAGAACCCTATGTGTTTTATGAGATGACTGATACATGGCCCAAACCAGTGAATCAGGACTCCTAGTGGTGATGACCAGATCCAATACGCGTAGCGTGTTTGTAATAATAGGGCCCATATTATTACCTACACACGACATTTGTTGAAACTTGTCAAAACCCGGGGAATCTTGTGAAATACGTGAAATATTTAACTATGACATGAAATAGAATGCCTGTAGCTAGGGTGCCTTAGAATACCTAGGGCTGCCTGATAGTTGTAAATATGACATGAAATACGTGAAACATGAACTAATATAGTGATGAGGACTGTGTGGCAGTGCCACTTGTTAATTAAGTGCATTGTCTATACATCCAGCATGGTAACGACGAGAAATCGATCTGTGATACCAATGGGTTTTGTAAACCCATCGGATGGGGAAAATGCTAGTGTAACGGGGGAGAATGATCCTCACGCAGAAACGATACTCAATCAACCTGAGAATGTGGCTAACGGAGAATGTAATGAATAAAGGAGGAATACGGAGATGCGGCTATGACCGAATTGGTGACCACTGTGGTTACCAACACGCTGAAAGAGCTACTGCCTAAGAATGTGGAGGATTTAAAGCAGGATATGGGAACTATGATTGATCAAACGCTGGAGCTTTATGGGCAGCAAAGGAAGCTTCTATAGCAGTCGTTGTCGCCCAACCGATAACTCCAGCCACTAACCAGGTGGCTCCAAGGGGGACCTTTCGGGATTTCTCGGCTTGTCAACCGCCTGTTTTTGATGGAGTACCAGACCCTATGCAAAGCACTAGATAGGTCTCAGCGATAGAGAGAACCTTCTTTACCAGCCATTGTGCTGAAGACTCAAAGGTTTGTTTTGCTTCTAATTTCCTGAGGGGAGCGGCCAAGGATTGGTGGAATCTACTGAGGAAGATGAAAGGCGAGGCAATCGAGAGAATGACTTGAGAAGAATTCACTACGCTATTCTATGAAGAGTATGCTCCTAAAGTGGAGGTGGAGCGAGTGATGGACGAATTTATGAAGCTGAAACAGACCAATGAGACAGTCAATCAAATCACTACGGTATTCAAGGAGAAACTACTGTATTGCCCATTGTATGCAGGTGACGAGAGATTGCAGATTCACAGGTTTACGCAAATGCTGAGGCAGGACATCCAATAGTTTGTATCGACTGGCCAATATGCTACTCTGGATCAACTGATCGAGGGAGCGCGAAAGAGTGAATTGTACTTGATGGAGAGAAACAAGAAAAGGTAAGCGGAACGAGCGGCTTTGGGTAATAATGTTGGGAGATAACTGTTCAAAACGCCTAAAGTTGGGGGTTCTAGGCCTATCGAGAGGGACTCGGGGGCAAAATGCAGCAAATGTGGAAAGGTGCACGCTGGGGAATGCCGAATGGGAACCGTGAACTGCTTTGTGTGTGGGAAAAGCGGATATTATGGAAAGGATTGCAAGGCTCACCTCAACGTGTGTTTCAGGTGCAACAAACCAGGGCATCGCATGGCTGAATGCCCAGAAGCAGCGGGAGGCAGTGGGAGGCCTACCTGGCAAATCACCGTAGAAGTTCCAAAGCCTCTAGGACATGTGTTTCAAATGACGGTAGAGGAGGCCAAGAAAGAGTCTGATCTGATCGCAGGTACATTCATTGTTAACTCTCTATCTGCACTTGTACTTTTTGATTCCGGGGCAAGTAAGTCCTTTGTATCTTCTTTATTTTGTAATAAATTTATAATAGAACCGGTGAAGTTATAGACACCGTTAGAAGTAGAAATAGCCGATGACAAGACCTTGTGTGTTACCACTGTTTATAGAGAAAATGTGTTAGTAATAGACGATGTAAAGATTACTATAGACCTTCTACCAACCCCCATGAGGGAGTTTCAAGTAATTGTGGGAATGGATTGGCTGGGTCACCATCAAGCCAACATCTTGTGTAGGCAAGGTATTATAC
>JAUEJL010071371.1:0-16543 GCA_032274825.1 Drosophyllum lusitanicum | reverse complement strand
AATTGAATATAAAATATTATAAAACAGATAGTTACAACCATTCAGATATTTCAAAAAACAAACAGCAAAATATGAATTAACATTCAAACGTCAGGATCACTTCTTAATGTTCAGACATGGTATTCAAATTCAGACTCAGAACCTCTTAATAAACAAACGACACCTAGTTTTTATTTTATTTTCAATGAGATTCAGCGTAAGAACCTTCTAGTTTGACTATGTTTCAAACCTCGAAAAATAGCATGTTTTTTGTTTAAAAATTTAATATGATATTTTTTCCGGTGCTACTATTTAGCCCTCCGTTCTCTCATATACACATATGAAAAATTATTAAATTATAATTTTTAATATAGTTTTTCACAAATGTGGGTTACCAATAAAATCAATCCATTTTTCCTGTATCTTGTCATAGACGTCAAAATACTCTCCATAAATGAGTGATTTCAATTCTGTTTCGCTGTATTTTTATTTTTACTTTTACCAAAAGAATTAACTATTTTTTAGCACTTGATTTGATTGGAGGGTAAATTCGTTGGTGGACCCTACAACAACAAACTGATTCCTCCATCAAGCCACGATTAGATGTCGTCTACTTTTGGTCAATGTTAATTAGCTATCGCTTTTTATGAAATTTTAATAATCAGAACCTGTTGGTTCATAAATAAAATGTATACAAGTTATGTATAGTTTAAAGGAAACTATTATTAAATAGCTACTTTAACCATTGTTTTTATTTATAATTATCGATAACTACATAACAAATTAAAATTTCAAAATAGTTATGCCAAAAGTATTCGCTATATTAACGTTAAGGAGGGTGATTTGTGTATAATATTTATTTGTCATAATCATTTATACTATAATATCCTTGTATATGTGGTTGAGAAAAATAGTTTGTGGGTTTGTAATGACATAAAAGTCGTGATTGTTATGTGTGAAAAATAGTATTGTGTACAAATCATCTCACTTATTGGTCTAAGTTGGTGTTTGGGATTGCGATTTAAAAATAGATTAACCTAGGTATATCTAAATAATCATATTCTTAGTAATTTAATCTATATGTAATATTCTATATAAGATAAGATAGGATGGTTGTTTAAAGTTAGCATATATAGACAATATTTAATTTACATGTCATTGGTTTTTATAGATTTAGAAAACATGTGTATGCATAATAATACTACTACCACTAATAGTAATAGTAAGTTATGTTATGAGATTAAATGTAACTTGTATTAATTAAGAGGTGAAAAATAAAAATTTAGTATGAGTTAAAATAAAATGAATAGTATTTTTATATGAGTAAATAAGTTAGTGAATATAAATATTCTTTTGAACAGTTTACACAAACTCTCTAATTTACATCTACGTCCATAACAAAACTTGAATCCTTAAACTTTAAAGAGGGAGGACACCTTAATAAACATTAATACCGCTAAACCAAATGAGCTTTGGTTTAGATAAAAAATGAAAGCTGAGCAGGCTTAAAAATGAAATTTGAAATAAATAGCAGTTTTATGTAAGCTCACAACTTTTTAAATAATGATTTGTTTCTTGAGACTTAACATATACTCTTTGATCTACATCTATATGTATAATAGGACCTAAACATTTAACCTCAAAAAGTGAGAGACATCTGATACCGTTAAAACAAAAACCTTTTAATTTGTAAATAATGATAAGCAATGCTTGAGATTAAATGTAATTTATATAAACATAAGAGTAAATGAAATTTTATTAAACGTTAAAATTGAAAATATGATATGAATAGTATTTTACTTTAGCGGTTAAAGACTCTTTAATTTGTAAATAATAATAAGTAATGTTTGAGATCAAATGTAATCTATATAAACATAGGGTAAAAAATAAAATTTTATTAAGGGTCAAAAATTGTAAATATCAAATGAATAGTATTTTACTTTGGGAATTGATTATAAAAGGATAATTTACTTTGATGATTAAAGACGCTTTGATTTGTAAATAATAATAAGTAATGTTTAAGATTAAATGTAATCTATATAAATATAAGGGTAAAAAATAAAATGTTATTAAGGGTTAAAATCATAAATATAAAATGAATAATAATTACTTTGGGAATTGATTGTAAGGAGATAATGATAGTTGATTACAAGAAGATAATGGTAGGACAAATATATCTATATCACCATATGTATGTCTTAGAATAAAGGATGACTTTGTGAAAATTTGAAATGTATTGAACTTTATATTTTAATATTGCATGTACTATTAAACACATGTAACTTTCAAATACTTCTATTTTATGTATCTAGTTAGCCTTAGTTCATATTTTATGTTTTTCTCACACTGATTTGGAATTACACATAATTTTAAATATTGGAATTCACCAAAAATAATATATATCATTTACATGTAACTATAAGACCATCTAAAAAAATGTTAGTTACCTGCAAATTCATAATAATAAAATTACTGTAAAAAATTTGAAAACTTTATAATTGTATATAATATTTGAGCAAAAAGCGCGAAAATACAAAAAACTTTGTCAATATTGACATTGTATACAATTTAACTTTATTTTGTACTTAAAAATACATACAACTTACAAATTTGATTCATTGTATACAAATTTGTTTTACACATTATATTTTCAAAAACCTAGCTGAAAAATGAAAAAGAAATATTAAATGTTTATAATGTGTGTTTTAAAAAAGAAAAATACGTTAATTTGTTTTAATTTTCAAAAGAAGAATAAAACTTTTTAAATTTTTATAAAAAAGAAAATTAAAATTAAATGGAAGAGGAAGGGAAGACTATCAATGTGCATTTAAGTGTACCACTATAATCAAAATAAAATATAATATTTATCAGTTGTTTTATGGGGATATATGTTAATGTGTATGCATGTATGTGTGTATATATGTATGTATATATATATGTATGTGTGTGTGTGTGTTTGTGAACATTTATTTATGTGCAATACATATCTATGCAGGTGTGAAATCCAGTAATTGATGTTCAACTTTCGTATTTCTTCAATTCCAAACCGTAAAAAACAACAAAATAAACTCATCAAACTAACTCTAGGTTAAAAAAACTAACTTTGGGTCAAAATTTTAATATGTAAACATGAACAAAGATAAAGAAATAGAGAATTAGAACACATGTGCAATATCTTGTGTTTACCCGTTGGTTGCATATATGTAACATCTATGTAGATGTTGAACGAGGCAAATGGTTGTGGTGCTTTGCTGTAATGGGTTATGCGTGGGTGGTAGCGAAGGGGGTCTCAACAAGCATATAACGGGACAACCGTTGTTTTTTTCCCGGGTGAAACCTTCTAAAATCCATTGGAGAAACTGAAGACAAATAACATGTTAGCAGTTCCAAGGAGGAGATTAGTGACTGTGATTTAGGAACTCCTAAGGGGAACAACCATAGGAGGTGTGCATTGACAGTCGATAGGTGAACATAGGCAACGAGCTGCAAGTCATTGATCATGTTATCTTACAATCTAATATGGCGTTTTGGTCTAATGTAATATGACAGTTTTGGTCTAATGTAAAATTCTTTTAAGACTTTATAATTTTAAGAGATTACATGTAAAAACTTCTATGAATGCATCTAGCCAATGTATTTCCTCCACCATCAAATTCTAACCTCAACTCACCTTCTTCACTAGAGCATCTCCGCCGTTACTCATTCATTGTCATGACCAAGAAAAGAAGAAAAATTAAATACCACAATCATTGATCCATTGCTTACACTAAGGTTTTGTTTTTCGCTGTATTACTCAGATATCATGTTAGTATATGTAAAGCAATATCAAAAGACATTTGGCCTAGCGGCATCTAGAATTGGTTAAGGTGTCCATTTTTTTATAAGATTGAGGGCTCAAGTTTGTTACGAAGATGGTCTTAGATTAGGTAGGTGAATACATTTTTCATTAAAAAAATGAATAACTTCAATGAAATGTGAGCGGTGTTTCATTTGCGCAAAATAATTGGAAGTTGCTATTAGCATTTATATTTTCAATCTCATATGGGAAAAAAATTATGATGATGTAATTTCATTTTGGGTAATAATTCATACATTCTATGCTAAAGATCTTGGACATCTAAGTCTATACTTTTATAACTTTTGATCGGTTATGAGGTCCACTTTTAATGTTTCTCAAGTGATTTTGATATCATTAAATTATAAAAATTAGTTTTTAAAATTATAAACTAAGTTGCATTATAAAAATTAACATTTAAAATCATAAACTAGGTTGCATGTGTAATCACTCTCTCATTTTTCATGATCATATTAATTGTATCATATTCATTAAATTTAAATTAAATGAGTCAATAATGGTCAAACGTTTATTTTTCCTTTTTTGCATTGAATTCAAGCAAGTACTCATCAGCAAACTGCAAAAGCGGTGATAATTCCCAGTAATTCATCCTTCCCATATCGACAACTTTGAAACCAAGAATCTGATAATCCGATCGCTCGCTCAGTCAAACGGTAATTTCAATTTTCAACCACACTTCAATTCATCGTCAATTAGTTAATTGAAGCAAAACAAACACACTTCCATCATCAATGTCAAAATCAATGAAAAATTTCTGAAAATTAAATTAAAATAAATGAATATAATTCATGTGAAAATGGATACAATTAAGAAGAATTCGTCGGACCTGGAGAAACCTGAACCGCCTGCGGAGGAGCTGCCGTAACTACAGCCGGAGGAGTAACTACAGGGACTGGAGGAGGCGGAGGAAAAGGAGACGGCGGCGATGGATTTGTAAGCGACGCAAACGGCGGTGGTGGCAGAGCGGTTTCCGACGGCGGTGGTGGCGGAGGTGCGTTGGAATTGACGGTTGGATCGGAAGGATTGGATGCACTAGGATCAGGTAAGGAGGGGAAAGGAATCTGCAACGGCGGTGGAGGCGGAGGAGAGTAATCGGAAAGTGAACAGTCTTCGCCGGAGCATTTATGAGATTTGGGATGAATGTTGCGGCCGAGGAGGCCGAATCCGATGACGAGGCCGGTGACGACAATGACGGCGATGATGAAGATGAAGATCTTCGTTGCTTTACCGATGTAACAAAACATAATGGTTTACCCTCTTTCTCTCTTTCTAAGAAATTTGCAGAGGTCGGAAGTTATGAAAATGGCGGATTTCGTTTTGTTATCTCACTCATGGCAGAAGGTGGATGGATATTTCTTCCAGAGCTGAAATTGATAAGTGTAGAAAAGAGTACAGTTTTTTATGCGTAAGGTATAAGAGGGTGTAGAATGTTTGCTTGGGTATAGAAAGTGAAAATTAGGATGCGCTGGCAGTGTTGGCACGTGAAGCCAATTTAGGTATTCTCGGTGGAAGTATCGACATCGGTTAGCCTCCCGTGACCATCAGAACAGCGTGGGAGGTTTGGCTTTAAATATTTGTTTAATTGTTTTGGAAATGACTTTAGGAGAACACCCCCCAAACGCCCCCCTAAACCGATTAACAAACGATTGTTAGGAGTAAGTATCTCATTCTTATATATACATGTCAAATTAATAGATCAGCTTTTCGCATACATCATAAGAGCGATGATCCAAATGAACAAGTGAATTTTTCAACTAAAAAAACATCACCAAGACTACTCAGAACAAGTGAACATGACCTCAAGTAGACAAGGCTTAAAAATCTTAAAAACCAGCACCTGTACATTGAACAAATTTTGGGATAGCTTCTATGTTCAATCAACAGATCGTAACTTCACCGTAACGATTAAATCATGTCAATAAATGACAACCAGTCCGCTCACAAGAATTTCTTAACCTTTGATAGTAGAATATCAATCAAATTAAAAGTTTGCAGCTAGAAATCAAAGAACAAAGAATACACCTTCATTTTGCTCGTTTTATAATACCGATTTATTGCGATATCTCCGAATTAAATAAGAAAATGCTCATAAAGCTGTGTTTCAAATTTGTTATGGATCATTGTGTAAGTGTGAATGGTTTGCACCGCTAATAGTAACTAATGTATATGCTAGTTAATCTATATATTACTTAAATTATTAAAATACCGAAATATTTTAAACATTTGTTACTGTTAAAAAAAATAGTTAAAACATTTGTTACTAATAAGAGACTCCACCTCCAATACCAAACTTATATTTTATAATACATTTTTGATTTTTCTCTGTTCAAATAGAACCGTTAATTAATAAACCAAGTTATAGGGTGTGGTTAGCTCCTCTTTTCTGGTTTCTTAAGTTGTATTCCTAAAATACAAACAAATTCTACCAACGCCTCGAGAATTTTCCCTTAACAGTCAATTTCTTCCAACGTTATACTTTCATAATCTTCACTTTTTTCCCAACATTCTTACTTTTACGGATCAACCGTCTTTTAAGTTCTTCAATCAACTACCGTAACGATTCATCATGTTCTGCATTTGAGGGTCAGAAATGGGCTAGGGATTTCATTTCTTTTTGTCTGAAATTAGGTTTGAATCTTTTCAAATCATATTGAAGGCAAAAAGATTTGTGGGTTTCTTTTGGATTTTGTATCTAATTCTCAATTTGCAGACGAATATTGTGGAACTTATCCGAATACGAAATTGTGGGTTTTTGTTTAGAGATTGCATTTCGAGACAATAATCACAAACAAAAAAAAGATTGGAAATCCGTGAAATTTTGTATATTCTCTTCATCTAAACGCAGAAGGGATTTTGGGTTTGATTGGAGACTGAATTTGTGGTTTACAAACACAAAAGAAAAGATCAAATTATTGTTGGGAATTTAGGGAGGTTTTGAATTTTTATATTTTGCAGAAGCAAAAAGGATTTTGAGCTTGTTTGGGGGTAAAATTAGAGGCTTGTGTCAATCAGTCAATGTTGAATTTGGTGTAATTGTATAAACAAAATATCTATCCAAATGAGAAGGGTGGTATTATGGAATGGAATAGTCTGCTGTGCCAAAAGGCTTGGTTTTGTAGGTGTTTTTGTAGCTCTTTTGTGTGTGGTTTTGGTAGATCTTTTGGAAGGAAATCGCTCGATCCATAAAGAAATTTCATACGGCAATAGAGCCGAACTGATAACTCCATTTATCGAAGAGAATGCGGTATGATTTCCCATTAATCCTGTGATTATTTGGATTCGTTTTTGCATGTAATGTGTATTATTGTGATCTTGGTTCATATTCTTAACCATATTATTTACATGTTATATAGTTATTGTATAGTATTTGGTTATTCATTGTCATTTGAAGACATTCTATTTGATCAAGTGGATTGATTTTAGACAAAGCTTTAATTTTGCAGAAATATCAGATAATAAACCAAATGAGAATTCACCTTATTAAGTATTTGTGCACATGGGATTTTGAAATTTGTAGAATGCTATATGCTAGAAAGTTCATACTCCAAGCATTCATTGTGATACATTTTTGCTTACCGAGTCCCATAACGTTTAATGGAAGAAGAATAAAGTAAAGACACGACTCACAAAATGGAGAATTTGATCAAAAACATTTTTCATGATTTATGTTGTGATCCTGTTGATGTTAAAACTTAAAAGAGAGTTGAAGATGTGACAATAAGTACTATTTATTCATTTTTAGTTCCTTAATTGAAGGAGGATGATTCACATGAATGAAACCTAATACATTGTTTTGAATTCCCATAAACTTTTATAAGTTGATGTTAAAAGCTCCATGTGTTGGACATTGATGAACAAGTTAAATAGAAATGTAGTTTTGCATTCCATTCTTTTGGCCATTTCTGTCACTATTTTGCTGGTTTCATCTCTATCTCGTTTTATATCAGTATTTTTGAGACGTCCTCTTTAACTTCTCATGTGTACTTTCTTGATCTAATGAAATGTTGCTTGTGCAGCGGACACCATACTATCTGAACAAGTTCAAGCAAAATACAATATCCAACGATGATTTTAACCTATTGTGCTTACACCCCAGAAGATCTACATCCAATGGTTGTGAAACAGAAGGGTGCCAAGAAAATCGTTCCAATTCATATCGCTATGATGATCACCAAACAACATTTTTCAGAAAACTTAATGATCATCTACAAAGGAGGGCATGCCCACGTTCAACATCGTCGGGCGACACACACGAGCCCACAAACTCCCCAATTGTGGTCAAGCGTCCTCCTATTCGGGCCCTACTTACATCACATGATGACTTGGAGAATTCTTATGCTAGGCCCTCTCGTAAACTTGCTGACATTGGATCAATTGTTAATGGTGGTGGAGGAACATTATTGATAGGTGTTATAGTGACAACTATGGTGGTAACATTGGGCCTTTTCGCATTGATCTTGTTTTGTTGTCTTGGACGTGATGCACTTAGACCAACAAACGGACAACAAGAAAAAGAAGAAGAAGAAGAAGATAAACTTGTTGTCAACATACGGTCAAAGAGCTATAAAGGCAAACTAGGTAATTTCAAATTAAGTGCGCTCTGTGAGTTCTTAGGTGAATATAAACTCTTCTCATATCAAAGTTGTTGCCTTTTTCTTTTTAGGTTCTTTACAAAGATCAATGAGAGTGTCGATTCGTGCTCCCAGCACCAACAATTTGCTTGATAACATTGATACATCAGGAAACATATCTTTACCACTCCCACCAGGAAAAACTGCTTTTCGATCACCACCACCAGTATCGCCACCACCACCGCCACCGCCACCGCCTCCACCACCTCCACCACCAGCAGCACCACCAACTGCTCGACTAGCAACACCACCTGCAACAGTTCCAGCTGCTCCACCACCACCACCTAATCCTTCTGGTTTGAAAGTACCGCCGCCGCCGCCAAAAGATGGTCGTCCACCTCCACCAAACACTAATAATATGAAAAAAGCGCCTGGTAGTCCAAGGAGTAGCACGGTTAAGGAGGAAAACAAACAAGATGGAGATTCTGATGGCACGAGAACCAAGTTAAAGCCGTTTTTCTGGGACAAGGTGAACGCTGTTCATAACCGTTCAATGGTTTGGCACCATCTTAGAGATGGATCGTTCCAGTAAGGCTTTAAATCTATTCATATCTTTTCTTTTTTATTACTAAATCAAGCTACACTTTATGCCTTTATTGTATATATTTATATATATTCACAATTTTAGAAAACAAACAGGTTTGATGAGGAGATGATGGTGGGTCTATTTGGTTACGTGGCTGCTCAAAATAAGAAAGAGCGTGGGAAGATTGATTCAAACTTACAGTCCCAAACCAAGTTGATTCAGATCATTGATTCAAAAAAATCTCAGAATTTAGCCATTCTTTTAAGAGCACTGAATGTAACAACGGAACAAGTTTGTGATGCGGTTAAAAAAGGTGTTTTGCTTTATCACAAGAACACTTGATTGTTGGTTTTTGTGTTGCTCAACTAGTCAACTGAACTCCTTGTTTATTGAGATTTGAATGTGTGATCAGGTAATCAGCTTCCTGTTGAGCTTATCTCAACATTGTTGAAAATGGCACCAACTCAAGAAGAAGAGCTAAAACTTCGGTTATATAATGGTGATATTAAGCAACTCGGTACTTCAGAACGTTTCCTTAAAAACTTGGTTGAGATCCCCTTTGCATTCAAACGTCTTGAAGCCTTGTTGTTTATGAGTTCCCTTCAAGAGGATTACTATATGGCTAAAGAATCATTTGCGACTTTGGAGGTATCACGTCTAATTCATTTAGCTTTTACATTGTTTATCTCCCTCCACTACAATAAACGTGCGATTTTCACACCATATTTTTGAATTACAGGTTGCTTGCAACAAGCTTACAAGCAGCAGACTCTTCCTAAGGCTTCTAGAAGCAGTTCTCAAGACAGGTAATCGAATGAATGATGGAACGTACCGTGGTGGGGCCCAGGCATTTAAGCTCGACACCCTTTTGAAACTTTCTGATGTCAAAGGCACGGATGGAAAAATTACTCTTTTATCATTTGTGGTTCAAGAAATCATCCGATATGAAGGAATCAAAGTGGCTAGAAACCGAGGTCTTGAACCAAACAACGAATCACCAGAATATCTCAAGAAATTAGGTATGGAGGTTGTTTCCAAGTTAAGCGAGGAACTCAACGATGTGAAAAAAGCAGCCATTATTGATGGGGAGATGTTAACATCCACTGTTTCTAAGTTGGGAAACATGTTGAAGAAAACAAAAGAATTTATGAACGAAGATATGAAAACAGCAGAAGGAGCTACTGAGTTCAATAACGCCCTCACGAGGTTTTTGGAGTATGCAGAAGCTGATATCAAGTGGATGATTGAAGAAGAGAAACGGATAACAATGTTGATCAAGAGCACAGGGGATTATTTTCACGGAAAATCTGGTAAAGATGAGGGCTTAAGATTGTTTGCCATTGTTCGGGATTTCTTAAAACTTTTGGATACCACGTGTAACGAAGTGAGAAAAACTTTGGCAAAGGCACCCTGTGAACAATCACCTCAAGCTTCTGGGAAATCAAACAAGCGGTATTGGCAAAACACTCGAGATAAGATACTAATAATGAAGGATGCCGTTAGAATGATACTTGAATCCATTTATGATGATGAAGCAGAGCAAAGTGAAAATGAGACACATGATCATATGCCAACAACAAGTGATTCTCAAGAAACACCAGTTTCTGAAGAAGCAAGTCGATCATTTATGCCAAGTGTTCATGATAAATTAGTGCTCCTGGCGATGAACAATCAGCAAACCGATGATTCAGATTCAGATGATTGGAGCTCCGATGATGAGAAAAAGGAACCTCAAGAAGCCAAAGCCAATTGGCGGTTCTTAATCGATACTGATAATGAACGATTACTCCCAGCTGTGAAAGATGAACGGATGAATGATTCAGACGATGACGAGGAAAGAAGTTGGCAGACTCGAAATGAGCTACATTATACACCAGAACCACTTGCTTCTGACAACGAGTTACCAGTCTTGGCCATCAAAGATGAACAGATGAATGATTCAGATGCACAACACATTCGAGAATCACCTGTTTCAGAAGAAATATGCCAACGGGTGGCGGCCGCTAACGATGAACCACTGGCACCGCTCAACAACGATGAGTGGACAAATGATTCAAAGGCGGATGGTTGGAGTTCAGTAGATGGTGTAACAAGGAAAAGTGATGAGAAGGAGATGCAGAATATGCAGGATTCACTTGCTTTTGAAGAAACAAGCCAACAGAAAATTCCAGGGAAAGTACAGCTACCACCCCTGGCCATGAAAGATGAGGAGTTGGATGGGCTGAGCTTAGATCATGAGGGGAGCATGCATCCAATACCATAAGTTTTGATCAATGTAATATAAATTAAATTATGTTATTTGTTTGATCAATTAAGAACGTCAATGAGACTAAGGGATGTAAGCGGGTTGAGCTGAGCTTGGTATTTACCAAGCTGAGTTTGTTTATGCTTCGAGCTTGGCTCGTTTAGACCGGTGATGTTGAGCTCGACTCATCTCGTTTATACATGTTCTCTATATATAATTCACTAAATCCTATACAAAGTTCAATTAACTTCTATAATTTGTAAGTGACGTTTATTGATTTATTTAAGTTTTTAATTACTAATTTAAATAATAAATAAATAAAACGTAAAACTAATATTCTAAATAATTAAAAACATAAACCTAGTAAGGTAGTAGCTTAAACTAAAATTTTAAAAACGCTTTACTGTGGAGCACGTTAGGGGCGTTATGCGGGTTTGAAGGGCGTGTATGCGGTTTAACACTTTATATTTGTCACTTGTCACGTTGTGACGTGCCATTTTGTCTTTTTGAATTTTGCGCCCATGATGACTTTTGAGTTTCTCTATCCTACGGTTGATAATACCGGTACAATTTTCCATCCTCATCTATAGATAGCCTCTTATTATCACTCTTTATTCTCTGTGTGACCTGGAATACCCTTATTTTCTCAAACTTTACTCTGGTGTTGCGAGTTCTTGTTTTTCCTTACCCTTATTTTCTCAAACTTTACTCTGGCATTGAGAGTTCTTATTTCTCCTTCTTCTTAATCCGCCGTCGATTGCATTTTGAAGGTATTCTTTTTCCACTTTTTCTTTTTATATTTATCAATGGCTAATGTAGGGATGCTGGTGCAGACGGTGTTGGTGGTGATGATACAGGTGGTGATGGTGATAGTAATTTTTGATGGGGACGGTGAAGGTGGTGCAAGTGGCGATTCTGCTCACACCCGGGGCTTTTCTACTACGGGTGCGACCCAGAGGCAAAAGAGGACTTGGAGTATGCGACGGGGAGAAGTAAGTGTAAGAAAATGATGGGTTGAATTGGTGCCTCGCACTAACCATGGTGAACATGTGGTTGCGGAGTTGAACTTGAAAGGTAGAACTCCCGAGGATATTGCCTTTCCTTATAACCCTTTCACGCTCTTGCCTGACCCAAATAAACCTATGTCTATAGTTACGCGCTTGGGGGACCATGTGTACGAGAGACCCTAATGGTGAAAAGTGGGTTCCTGGCTTCAACCTTCCCCCGGATTTTGATAGGCATACTATGCCTGATTGCTCAGAGTACCTTGACTTCGTGATTCCGACCACAATGACGAAATAGGTGAGTCAGGTCCCTACTATGGAGACATTGGATCGTGCTGGTGAACATATAATGGGCTTCCTTCTTGACTACATGGATATGAGGAGGTGCCTGATAAATTGTTGTAGGGCTGTGTCAGAGCATTGGGTCCATGTTGATGAGTCGGGCAAGCGTTTGCAAGAGTATGTGGCATGAGCACAAGCAAGTATAGATTTAGGTAAGGAAATAACGATGTCAAGTATAGATCATGCAAAGTTTGGGGTGTTAGAGGCCTTCATTCTTTCATCCATGATGATGATAAGTAATGTGTGATTTGTATCATCTATTGTTTATTTTTTTTGATAACCCATCCTGGATCCTGTATCAATTGGCCAAAGTCTATTATATGGTGACTTTTAATCGTCGATTAAGTTGCTAGATATGAATTATAGATATTTTGTTTTGCAAGTGTGTTTGGCAAAGGTTTAATGGTGTCGACAACAATTCATGTTCTTGGTTAACATAGTGGTTGCATCAAATTCTTTTGTGTTTATGTGATGAACTTATTTGTCGACATTAGAGAGAGATAATAGTATCTCGGTTTATTTTTTTAAGGGATAGTACCAAAAAAATTAGTATCACGGTTTTTATTCGCTAGAGTTTGTTTCATTAGTTGGGTTTGCCTTCGTATTTTATTGTTTGATAATCTTATTAATTTATTTTTATTACTAAAATGTCAACTTTTTTTGTTGGTATAAATTAGACATTTCATTAATGTTTTTCAATATCCTGTAGTTATATTAAAGTTATTACTATAATTTTGCTTACAATTATTTAACATTTTAATTAAAAAAAATACACAAATCAACAACAGTCTTTATGAACTTTGTAAAATTACAAAGGAACATTAAAATTGGAAACATTAGTAATGTGGTTTTTAGATGGTAACCGTCGAATATGTGTGTTCTTCGAAACCAAATAGAAAATGATGAAATTGGTTGATCAAATGATGTTAAAAGATGAAATTGATGATTAAGGTGCATTAGTAATGTGTTTATGATTATTTTGGTGCAAGAAACAGGAATTAAAACCAAGTTTTTATGAAGATTGATTGTTAAAGATGATATAATTGAGTTGCAGGGATTTTCGATTCATTCATATAAAATATAAATCGTTAACCAAGGTTTTCGATTGTAAGGTTGAGTCCTTTTCACGGTTTTCAATTTTGAAGTTCTCGAATTGGGCCTTGGTTTAGGATTACGATTTTTGATCCCTGTGGTTTTGGATTGGGTGTTTTCGATTACCAATTTATGATTGGATCATTTTCGATTATGGTTTACAATCTGGTGTTTCGATTGGGTTTTGCAATTGCGATTTTCAATCCTTGTAGTTTGCGATTGGGGACTAGTTTTCGATTGGTGAGTTTTCGATTAGCAAAATTGAAAACCTGGATGGTTTCCGATTGTTGTTTTCCAATTAGAGGTTTTCGATTCTGAGTGGGATTTGCAATTGATGTGATTTGCGATTCCCCATAATTGCGATTCCATGACTTACAATTGGAATTCGATTGTGGGGTGTATTGCGAGCTCGGTTTTCTTCTTGTGGACTTATTTGCAACTACTTTAGCTGTACCTCAGGCGAGTTCAGTTATTTTCTAAAACCGAGTACGAAGACAAAATCGTTTTGAAAGGATTTACAATTTCTAGATGACTTTTATTGATGTACACGATTGATTGAATTAAACGATTGTTTACGATGTATTTAAGAAATCACCTAACGATGCAATGTGATTGATTATTATGATGATTATGATGTGAGCTTTTTAATTTTATGCATGCAATATGATGACATGATGACTTGGGGTGGGGGTAGACTTACTCCTAATATGTAACGATAATGCCTAGTAGGTAGATTATACCTTCTAGGATTTGCTAGCATGACGATAGTTAGTTATCGGGTTTTCTAGACAACCTTGCAATACATGGTGTACCGGTGCTTTAAGTGCTTGTACACTGGAGTAGTGTTTGACCAATGACGACGAGGTCAACACGCATAGCACCACGAGGGTAGAAAGAGGACCTAACGATGGGGGCACCGGTTGTACTTCCACCAGATCGACTATTTTCAGAGTAGTGAAAGCGGAGGGATTGTGGGCGTTTGGGTACGAGTGAGAGTCATGCCTTGTTCGGTACCAGACTTGTCGAGCACGCCCAACGAACCAATGTCAGTGCGGACAGCCTTGGGACGTAGTAGTTTCCGATCATGTGTGTGGTACTAGTAGGTACGGACTTTGGAACTCTAGTGGTTGCCGGACACACATGTGATGACTTGGGGTAGTAATGATGAATGATGATAAACCCTATCTAAGAACAATGATTATGATGTGGACAACGATGGATAGAGACGAGAAGATGTATAAGATGCTAACGATGCTTAAAGATGTTTATGATGAACATGGATGTATGTGATGATAATAAATGATGATACTTGACCATGTGGGGATATTACGATGTATGCGGGTGGGTCAAGTTACGGGATGGAATTTACTGCTTAAAACCTGAGCCTGTTTTACAAATGTTTAAAGTGTGATTTTGTTGTATCTATTGCTGACTCACGAGGCGAAAAATGACACTTGTTTCTTTGAAATGTGTCTTATACTCATGCAAGTGAAGTAGGTGTGTTGACTGGTGAGCGTGGGCATAGCAGGGTAAAGATGCTTTAGTACATGTTTTTATTTATAAATAACGTAGTGGTTTCTTTATGACGATGTTTTGCTTAACGGTTTTAACTAGTTAGCACATAATAAGGTCATTAATTAATTCTGCTGCAAAGTTTTAAAAAATAAGTTGTGAATTTTCGAAACTATGACGTTACACCTTTTCTCTATTTATCTCACCTTTGGTGCCTTGCTGGAGAACACCACCACCACCATCGCTGTCGTGTCAAAGAACACCATCATTACTATCATCACTGTCTGCCACATCACCACGATCATCGCACAAACACTAGCATTGCTTATGACACACACACCCCCTCGCCGAAGAAGATCATCGCACCACCATCCATTACATCTGAAGTAGGATTTCTATTTGCCATCTCCACCTATTCTCTATTTCCACCACTATTGAGCACCATCGTGAACTGTCCACCACAAACCTTTTTTTCTTTTCTTTTTGTGGATCTTTTCGAATCACATGGTGGTAGACAGTGGTTGGTATTATGGTTTGGTTCGAGTTGTACATGGTGATGGGTTTCAATTTGGTGTTTGGTTCTTGGTGGCTTGCGATCTTGTGGGTTTCAATTTGAGTTCTAATGGATTTTGATTGGGGGTTCTGATGGGTTTTCGATCATGGTGGGTTTTCGATCTTTGTGTTTGATTCATGGGGGTTGTCCGATCTGGTGAGTTTCGACTTGGTTGGTGGTTTATGGTGGTGGTTGGTGGTTTCTCGAGATGGTAGATGGTGGTGGCCGTAGGTGGTGGTTTCTTAATTTGCTTGTAGTTTTCGACCTTCAGGCGGTGATGGTTAGTGGTAGAGGATGGTGGTTGGTTAGTAGATGGTGATGGATTTATGGTGGTGATAAGGTTTAATGTAGATAGTAATCTGTTCCATCAAGGTTGCTCATGAAAAATTCACAATGTGAAATAAAGAGGGGAGTGACCTTGGTGGAACAGTTTTCAAACTTAGTTATTGTTCTGTGAATTTTTTCTAAGAAATAAGTGATAAATTTTTATTTTTAGTTTGATCTTAAACATGTAAGAGATTTAGTTATTTAGAGATTAAAATTGTAAAATTTAAAAATTAAGGATCAGCACCCCTGTTCTTGAGTTATTTTTAAGAAGGAAAAGAAATGATTTAAAAAGAAATCTCTTTTAAACGGTGTTCTTGAGTTTTATTTAAGGGGTTGTTTGTTTAAGCTTTTTTTTTTTTGCTTAAGCTTATGAGCTTAAGAGCTTTTAAGCTTATGAGTTTATAAGCTTTTGAGAGAAAAAAGTGTTTGGATTAGCTTATAACTTATGAGTTAATAAGCTTCTTTTAAAAAGGTAG
>JAUEJL010071360.1:5972-16543 GCA_032274825.1 Drosophyllum lusitanicum | reverse complement strand
CGTGGGGGATTGAGTGTGGCAAGGTGCATGTACGAAATTCATGGGTGCGCAATCCAATTGAAGGAGGGAGAATTGGACGGCTAAGATTGGTTCTCGCAATTCTCGTTTGAACTTTTCCTTATATATATATAGTTGGGGTTCAAATTAGAATTTATTTTTCTGTGAGAATGTGAGACCAAATCTGGATAATCCATTTCATTGTAATCTATGGCTAAAACTACCTCATAACTCTTTAACGTAGATTACAAAAAAGTAACATTATCACATAAGTTTAAAACATGAACTTACCCACAACTTTTCCCTAGACTGCTCTGCTCGATGGAAGCTATAGGCCACCTCCCTAGGCTTTTCTCCTCCTTCCATTGAAGGGACACCACAAGCCACCGTTCCTTTCACCGCCATCAACTGTCATCTCACCTCTCTCTCTCTTTCTCTCTCTCTCTCTCTCTTTGCCGGACGTAAACCTGGGCATATCTACCATACCACCACCGAGCTCTATCACCCCCGTCGTCGGTCTCCCATCATCGGAAGTCTTCTTCGCTGGCCAACCTCAATCTCCGCAAGTCTTCATCTTTTTCTCTACATCTTCTCTGATTCCGGCTGTCGTCGTTACCACCTCAAGCTACCGCCACCACCGGACACATCTCTCAACCATCACCGTCGTAGCCACGAACAATCTCCACCACTGTGATCAATGGCTAAATCACTGACGACTACCACCGTTTTCTGACCGTCCCTCAATTGCCGTCGAACATCACACCTAATACCATTTGCTTCCTCTACCGTCAAACATCACACCTGATACCTTTGCCCCTCAACTACAGCCGAGTCACTTTTCTCTCTTTCTCTCTTGAGATCTGAAAACACCACAACCGATTAGATCTGAAATTTGTTATTTTGGGGTTGAAAGAAGATGTATGGTATCGTTTTAGATATGAAATATTACATATTATTTCATATATAGGTTTTTCTTTGTTATATGTGAAAGGGTATCGTTTCAGATCTGAAAGGGTATCGTTTCAGATCTGAAAGGATATCGTTTGAGATCTAAAAGGGTATTGTTTCAGATCTGATAGGGTATCGTTTTAGATCTGAAATGGTATCGTATTCTTTCATAAATAATAAAGAAAAACCCATGTACAAAATAATATTACTTTTAGATCTAAAATGGTATCGTTTCATATCTAAAAGTAATATTATTTTGTACATGGGTTTTATTATTATATATGAAAGAATACCATTTTAGATATGAAATTACATTTAAAAACTTAAAAAAGTCAGATAAAAAATTGAAACCCGGATAAATTTACATGATATTTCATTTATGAATTTACATGTTAAAAATAGGAAGCCAATTAAAAAGTGCATTAAAAAAACTATTTAAAATATATCAAATGTAGTCTCTAATTAAAGAAGAAAAAATCACGGTTTTACGTTGTAATTTATTTAAATTAACAATCATTAGTTTTTAAGATGTTTTAGTCATACAAATGGATGGAATGTTTAATAATAAAGGAAAAAGAAAAAAAAGAAAGGTGTACCAATGGTTTTTAAAATTACCGCGTCTACATTTTATATTTTAATTTTCTATTCTACCCCTCATTACTTAATTATATATTAACTTCTCTCTTTAAATCTCAGCCATTTGATTTTTTTAATTAATGGCTCAGGTCTAGGTTCCCATTCTCATTTTTTTTGTGTTCTTAAAATAACACACCCTATATATATATATTTATACTAACATCGTATCCGCGTAATTTTAAATAGTTTTTGTTTTACAACATGTCTCTTTCAAGAAGGTAATGATATGTTATTCGCGCGATTTTATGTCACGTAAAAGTTTTCTACGGCAACATGCCTGTTTTTTTTCAAATTTTCTTTTATTTGCATCTAACTATTTTATTAATTTTAAAAATAAATTCTAAAAGAAATTAAAATAAGAAAAAAGATTTATATTGATAAAAAAAGAGAAAGAAGTTAATAAGATTTTGAAAATTATGTTGATGTGGGTGAAAATTTGTGTTAATGTGAGAGAGTATATTTTAAATGAATAAAAAGTTAAAGTAAATTATAAGAGAGAATGAAATGGTTAAATATTGAGTGTGTGAGATTAATTTAGATATAATAAATGGTCAAGATTTTGTCTTTATTGAATTTTAAGAACTTTTAAAATTAAAGAGGGGAGAGAATGTTAAATGGTTTATATAGTAGTATAGAAGTATAGATTAGGGCACCAACAATATACGAATAGGATAGGAATTGCAAAAGGTGTGTTTGAGGAGGTTATGAAGGGCGAGTGGTAGTAAGGCTATCACGAGTCATTACCGGAGGTGGCTATGGAAGGAGGTCGGGAGTGGTGGTGAGAGGTGACTTACCATAATTTATAGAAACCTAGAGATCAATGGGTAAGACAGCGAAACGATCAATGGTGGTGTCTAGGATGAGGATGGTCTAGCCATTGTATGATTGTACTTGATCTAAAACATTGTGTTCATCATAGAATTGACTTATCCATATAAGTAATATGATTTATGATGTTTAATACATATAATTACGTAACCATCACCTTGGTGATCCACTAGATAGTCATCTTTCCCTTATAGGGGAGATCATGAGATCAAATCTTAGGAGATACAATCAAGGGTTAGCCTGAAGGTTGTTTCGAAAACGGTGAATCACATGTAACACACCAGTTAAACTATGTACATTAGTCTATTGCTTGCACCCTGGAAAGACTAAACATGAAAAATCCCCTTTTAAAAAGAAAAAAAATACGTGACTATATGAGAATGATATTCTAAATGATTAAGTTTTTGAAGGAATCTCCTGAAAAAGAATAAGAAGTCTTGTCATTTACCATAATACTCTCAAACTACATAAATGTTAATCACGAATAAGTAAGTATTAATCTCAAATGAAATGAATGTTAAGCACTTTGGACATGTTTTGAGCCCCCGATCATTTGACCATTGAACCTTACAGTTTCATACATAAATCAGATGAGTTTGTTGAATGTCAGAGGATGTGTGTTTGTCAAGTTCAGAATGGTTGGTCATCTCTACGTTGAACTTAAACTTCATTGATTAATAAACACTAATGGATTAAAGCATACAGTGAAACAACCAAACATCTTTTCTATAATTCATCTTTTCATCGGCAACAGCATTCAAATCATTATGCATTTCCAACAATGGAGTAAGGCGATTTGTTCACCGTACTAGTTCAATACTGGTGTAAGTCATCGAAGCCCCTCCAGAACTAACTTCACGACCTTCTGGTTCTGCATAATACATGGCCACCGGCATCTTCATCGGAAGATTTGGCGCTGCACCTTCGAACTTTAGCACCTGAATTGCTTGCCCGATCGACGGCCTCAAATTCCGGTCAGGGTGCGCACACCACAACCCCACCATCATCAAACACTCCACTTCTTTCTTATCAAATTCCTTCTTCAGCTTCGGGTCTACACCCGAAAGCAGCTCACCTTTCTCGAGCAAACCCCAAACCCACTGCACCAACCCAAGATCCGAATCCGGGTCAACACTAATATCCATCGCCTTTCGCCCGCAAGCAATCTCTAATGCAACCACACCAAAACTGTACACATCCGACTCTTTGCTAGCCTTTCCTGTTGTAACATACTCCGGGGCCAGGTAGCCTAAGGTTCCGGCTAAACCAGTTGTTTTCGGACCCAACTCATGGTCCATTAGTCTAGCCAATCCAAAGTCTCCAAGCTTCACATTAAACCCCGAATCAAGCATAATGTTGCTCGTTTTAATATCTCGGTGCACAACACATTGTTCCCATTCTTCATGGAGATACAACAACGCCGAAGCTAAACCCGTAGCGATTTTATACCTCACAGACCATTCAAGATGACTCTTTTGACCGAAGAGGTGCGAGTCAAGGCTCCCATTTGGCATAAACTCGTAGACAAGTAGGAATTGAGTTTGATCATGGCACCAACCAATGAGTCGCACCAAGTTTCGGTGTCTTAAACTGCTAATGATCTTCACTTCTGTTATGTACTCTTTCTTCCCCTGTTTTGAACCCTGTGAAATTTTCTTGACAGCAACCGCTATGTTTTCGCGTGATAAGTAGCCTTTGTAGACACACCCGAATCCTCCCTCGCCCAATTTCTGATCATTAGAAAAGTTTTTGGTTGCTGATGCGAGATCAGTGTAGGAAAATCTTCTGGGGCCGGCTCCTCGTTCAAGATCATCGTTCATTGATGTTAAAGCAACTGTATCTACTGGTTTATCTGTTGGTTTTCTTTGTCGTTTCCTGTAAAGTAAACCACATGCTACAAAGGTTGCTAGAACTAGAACACCAAGAGGGACTGTTAATCCGACTGCTAGTTTCCATTCATTTGGATCATCTTTACCATTTTTTGCTATATTCAAGCTTGAATTGAACTCCCAGTATTGAAGAATATGTCTTTCTACATTGGCACCAGTGGCAGCAGAGAACCCGACTGTTACCCATTCGGGAAGAACTTCCCGGAGGTTAACTTGATAAGAAAGACTGGTATTCGTATTCATGTTACCTTTAGAATCATTTCCTGCACCGTACCTCCATCGCAGATTTAGAATCTGAGTGGTGGAGTTGTAAGAAAGCCAAGCATCGGCAGAATCCCCACTGTGTAAACTAGCATTCCAAGCGGTGTAATTAGCAGAATGAATGGAGTTTTTGTTGATACCTACATGTTCAAATGGAGGATCCCATTCTTCGTTTACAAAAGAGTCAAACTCAATAACAATCATTTGGTTTCGGGATGTATCGGTGTTAGTTGTATTGAAGAGGCCTAAAAAGCCACCAGCTGAGTTGGGTGGGATTTGGAAGCCAACCGGGGCTAAAAAGAAAGTGAGCCCATGGCCGTAGGTGGATGCTGAAAGGGTATCGATGATGAAAGTGAAGTGAGTGGTGAAATCGGCGAGTTTACCCGATTTTTGGTCCCAGATTGGGACGGTATCTGCGTATATAGCTTGACCGACACGAGTGAGGTAATTGACCTTGTTGAACTCTATCGTTCCAACAGAAGGAACAGCATCACCTAAATAGAGTATATTTTTTGCATCAGCATCAAAACGAGTGATCTCGAAATATACTGATTCATACAGAGGTAAAAAGAGTAAGAAAGAACAGACAAAGAAAAAGGTAGACATGATTAAGCTTAAAACATAATCTGTTTGTGTTAATCACACCTGATAATGTTGTTAAATACCATTAAGAATAGTTGACAATATTTGATGCTAATACATATCTTTTCTAAGCTTGACCCTTAAGTTTCACCTAATACCTTAATTTATACAAATATTCGAAGGTTCATGAAGATTAGTGAAGTATTAAATAATCAAAGAACAACTAATTAAGCGCTTGAAGTCAACCTAGAGAGAAAAAAAAAATATACCAGCGAATAAACTCGATGATCATAAGTACAGATTAAGATATTGCAATCCTGTCTTGTGTTGTTTATATTCAAGGTTTTTGGCTGTATTTCCTTGAATGTTCCTGGGGTTGTTATCACTATATATTTTCCAAATTTGATAACAGTAATCAAAAACCAGTAATATATATTGGTCCTACAATTTTATATTGCGAACAATTAGCGATGTAAGAATCATACTGCTCTATGGAACAATTTAACATCAGCAGCAACATAATATATATACAAGTCTTTTACTAGTTGCGTATTACCTCTTGTTCATAGGTCGCTTTCAAGTGTCATTTCTCGGGACAAAGTTGTTATGACCAATGTAGGTGTGGGAAAAAAAAGGGAAACTTCGGTTGCCTGTCAAACAAGTCAGGTAAAAAATTGGCCGGCAATTTGTTAATACTAGTAGAAATGAGTCTGTCATTTCCTTTTTGAACTTTATATATATCTAATTATTGCATTAAATATAATTAAAAAACTACATAATAGTACAAATCTTGTGAATATAATGATTTAGAAGGTTTCATACACTTTGGATACAGTGTATGCTAATTCAACTAATTGGGTCAAAATCGTCACCTCTAACGATATAGAGTTTGCTGTTTCAAGACATGCTTCTAATGGTATACAACACCTGAATATGTTGATAAATTCCATAAAGGAAATTTAAAATTTAAGTGTTAATTCATATAAGTCAAAGTCTTCGTCTTTGAGATTATACTATCTACAAAACGACAAACAAAAGACGGATGCCAATTCTTTGTATTTGTCAAAAAAGTTTAAGATTATTGTACCGTCTCACATTGATATGTAACATATAAAAGATTCATGGACATTGACAGAATAAATTTAATATGCAATGACAAATGAACAATGAATGAGCAAGTCAACTTAGCAGAAAGATCATCACCATTTTAGAGCTTGAAGATCACCAAGCTACAAGACATATGTCTGCATGAATCCCAGACTTAAGATCCAGCTTCAAATGTCTATAAAAAAAGTCAACTACAAGAACCAGAAAGCATTGATATATAGTTTAGTCCATACTTATCATACTAGGTTTAATTGAGATCGGGGAATGAACGTGACCGAAAGTAATACATTTACATGTTGCATAAATTATTATGATTGAAAACTTGTTCTAAATGTGTCCAAGGAAAAAAAAACTTGCTTTGACATGGTTTTGTCAAATCTATACTCAGGCATAGCTTTAAAAATACTCCAGTAATTTAATATGCAATGATGAAAAGCTTGTTTAAGCTAATTCCTTAATTTTATATACATTCAAAGGTTTGTGAAGGTTAGGAAATATAAAATACAGATTCACATTATCTTAAATTTCAAGATTATATATGACAAACAAAAGATTCATGTGATCTTAATAATAGAGATTGCATATATTATGACAAACAAAAGACAGATGGCAATTCATTTTATTCAAAATATCCATCTTCAAGATTATTTTTTATTTTTTATATGTATATAAAAAGGTTCATTGACATTGACAGAATGAACCTAACAATCAACATATAAAGAATCAAGAGTTAACTTAGCAGAAAGATAATTACCTTTTAGAGCTTGAATACCGCAAAGACACAGTCCTGAAAATAGATACACGTGGAGCGAACGTAGGCCTTGATGAACCGCAAGGACATGAAGTTGGGTCCTTTCAGACTGCACATCCAGCTACAAAATGTCCATTAAAGTCGACTGCAAGAACCAAAAGAAGTTGGTCCATATTTAAAATGAAATTTTACACGAAGCAAGAAGTTAACATACATACTAGGTTCGACTGATAATGGAGAAAGCAACCGAAAGTAAACACACCTGTTACGCAATTTACTATGATCTGAAACTTGTTTTTAATGTGTCCAAAGAAAAGACTTTACTTTGACATAGTAATCATATTAACACACCACTTCGGTTCGCAGATGGGGATTAATTCTTTAAGTACCCTGAAAGTACTCATACCTCAACTCCAAATACCATATAATACAAAAGAATGATATTTACATATGAGTAAAGAAAGAATTAAATCCAACTTGGAGCAAATATACAATAAGAAAAACTTGTAACTATGAAAACAATATTGTTCTAACTAGTAGATAGAATGATATTAGGATTTATTGTAGGATAACCTAGCCCATCTATTATAGATGACACTAAACCCTAATATCATTCTATATAATACTAACGACCAATATTAATACTTGAAGCAGTTAAGACAGGATCTCCCGAATTGCTTGTAGGAATAGTTGATGTATGATACCCTAGAACAGTTACATTCATAGTAAGATTTGGGACAGTGGCCTCAAAGTTAAGGGCTTGAATCGCTTGCCTTATAGAAGGCCTGAAATTGCGATCAGGGTGAGCACACCATAACCCAACCATCATCAAACATTTAGCTTGCTCTGCATTAAAATCTTTACTTAATCTCTCATCCACTGCCTTAAGAATCTCTCCTCTTTCATGCAAATACCAAACCCAATCCAGCAAACCCACCTCGGAATCGCCATCAATGCAATCTCTAGCTTTTCTCCCACAACAAATTTCTATTGCAACCACCCCAAAACTATAAACATCTGATTCCTTGCTAGCTTTACCTGTTCTTACATACTCAGGAGCCATGTACCCTAAAGTTCCGGCTAAACCGGTTGTTTGTGGACCTAACTCATGGTCCATAAGTCGAGCTAACCCGAAATCCCCGAGCTTTGCATTGAAACCAGAGTCTAGCATGACGTTGCTTGATTTAATGTCTCGGTGTATCACACATTGCTCCCATTCCTCGTGAAGGTAAAGCAAGGCAGAAGCCAAACCTAATGCTATCCTGTATCTCATACCCCAAGCGAGGGGAGCCATTTCCCCGAAAAGATGAACATCTAGACTACCATTTGGCATAAACTCGTAGACTAATAAAAACTGTTTTTCATCATGGCACCAACCTATGAGTTGCACCAAATTTCGGTGTCTCAAACTGCTGATGATCTTAACTTCTGTTATATATTCTTTCTTCCCCTGTTTGGATCCTCTTGAAATCTTTTTAACCGCAACTATTTTTTGCTCACGAGTGAGGTATCCCCTGTAAACACACCCAAATCCTCCTTCACCCAGCTTCAAATCATCAGCAAAGTTATTAGTAGCCAAAGCAAGATCTCTGTAAGAAAATCTTCTAGGTCCTGCTCCTCTTTCAAGATCATCATTGATTGAAGATAAGTTGACTGTTTCTAATGTCTCATCTGTAGGTATGTTACGAATTCTTGACCAGATTTTATATCCAACTATGCATACTATTAATAGAACACCTAATGGCACTGCTAATCCCACTGCTATCTTCACCTTTTCTGATGCTGTTTTGCTGTGTTCTTTTATATCTAAGCTCGAATTGAAGTCCCAGTACTGAAGTGTGTGTTTCTCCATGAACTGTCCGGTAGTAGCTGTGATACCAATGGCGACCCATGAAGGAAGGACCTCTTTGAGATCAATTTGATACGAAAGACTCGAGTTTCCTTGAAACTCAGGGTTCCTTTCAAAATTCCAGATGACACTTAGATTCTTGGTGGTAGCATTATAAGAAACCCATGCATTAGCAGTATCTTTGTTGTGTAAACTAGCATTCCAAGTTGCATATTTAACAGAAGAAAGTGAATTCTTGTTGATTCCTACATGCTCGAATGGAGGATCCCACTCTTGATTCGAAAACGAGTCAAACTCTACAGAAATAATGGGACCTTGTGATGGATCGTCACTGGTTGTTGAGTTAAAGAGGCCTAGAAAACCAGCAGCTGAGTTAAGAGGACTTGTGAAACCAACTGGTGCAAGAAAGAAAGCAAGGCCATGGCCATAAGGAACAAAATCTTGGGTGTCAATTACAAAGATGAAATGAGTAACAAAATCTGATATTTGCCCTGAATTTGAATCCCATAAAGGAACTTTTTCTTTATAAAGAACTTGACCAACCCGACAACAGTATATGAGACTGTTGAAATTGACAGACCCAAAAGAAGGCTCTGCATCACCTATATAAACTACATCTTTTGCAATAGAATCAAAACGAGTAAATTGGAAATAAACTGATTCAGAAATGGGCAAAACCAATGTCATAACATAGATAAAACAGGAAAGGGTAGCCATGGTTATGCAAATCTTCAGGCCCAAAGTCTTGACATGAATCAGCATAGGATAGTCAGAACACTGACAGTTAAGTTTTAACTACTATTATGATTTTATATGATTACGAAGCTTTACATGAACAAGAAATTAGATACGTAAAGACGGATTAAGCCTAACGCTAAGTTTGTATTTTATGGTTTTATGGGTCCCATGAGTAAAATTATGTGCTTTGAAAGTTAAGATGAAAAATAAAAATACCAGATTGACTACTCAAAGCCAGGTGGTGGACTAATAGAGGTTAGGATGGGTTTATGTATATCACCATGCATTTGAGCTGCCACATTTGACAAGCAATACATTAAGATGAAATGCATCAAACAGAGGCCCTGGAAATTTCATGCCTAACTCAGAATGAATACTATTTTTCAAATGTAACGTTGGAAATGATTTTAACGGTGGAGGATGTTGTATTTACAAACCTATTTAAATTGAAAGGATTTTTGTACGTTGACCACTAGAAATTTCTTTTGGACTAGTATTAAGCGTTTTAATTCTAACTAACACGTTTAATATTTCATAAGATATTGTTACCACTAGAAATTTCTTTTAGATTAGATGTTGACCAAGCTATTTACGATAAATATGTAGAACTATCAAATGCATCGTCACCTAAATCATTTAATACTGTAACTTGACTTTATCGTAGTAAAAAATATATTAAACAACGTAAATCATTTGTTGATAACAATATCTTATCTTTTTTAAGATGACAAGATCGTGTACCACGCCTAACTTATTTAATACGATGATTTAATTTATAAAAAATAATAATATTATTAAACAACATACATAATTTGGTAAGAATCAACTTTGCTGCTACTTTAGTTTATATCTTTTCTTTGTCTTGTTAACTCATAAGCTAGTTTTTTTTTTTTTTTTTTTTGGGTGGTTGGGGGGGGGGGGGGGGGTTTTTAATTTTTTTCCCAATTTTTTTAAATTTACTAAGAATTTTAATTTTTTGATTTTA
>JAUEJL010071349.1:0-16547 GCA_032274825.1 Drosophyllum lusitanicum | reverse complement strand
AGGGTTCCTCTTTTTCCAAGCTTTTTTCTTTTGAATTCCATGTGTTGCCAAACACAAAAAGGAAGGAATTACTTTCCCATTCAAATTCCTTCCCATTCAAATTCCTTCCCATTCAAATTCCTTCAAAGATTCCAATTCTAATTCTAAATATTTCATCAAACCAAACGGCACCTAAGAATTTAGATTAGCTATTTAAATTAAATAGAGAAACGGCGTTAAGAAATATATTCTGTAGTATTTTTATTTTTAAATAATAAAAGAAGGAAACGCTGGCACGTCATCAGACCTCTGGCCCACTTCATTCAACCCATTATTTGACCTTATCTGCGAATCCCATTAAATAAGTTGTAAAAAACACATTTTAAAAGTTCAAGTTGTCGGATAAATTAAGTCTGTGGATATAAAAATGATTTTGATAGAGTTTGATGATCTGTAAACAATATTAAATTTAGTTTAAGTATGACATTGGTAATTATACTTTAGGCTATTTTATATAATTATCGATCGAATAGGTATAAATACAAGTCTGTAAACCTAAATCATTAAGCAATTCGTGATATTATATATAAGTTTTTGTGTTCTTGGTCGTATACTCTCTATTACACATATACAATCATATGATTAAATTCATATAATCATTGTGTGGTTGATTCAATTGTGATTGATACCTAATCCAAGTGTCATGCTATAATTATCATCTTTCATGAGTTGTGTTCAATAAAGTCAATGTAAAAACATAGTCTTAAAATTTTAATATTCAATCACAAGTGATTTAGTATACAATCACATGTGATTTGGAAAAGCATCACATGTGAATTACGAAAATGACACTCCGCCCAAATTTTTAAAATGCAATCTGGACCATTGTTATCATTGATCTAAAGGCTAAAATTAATCTCTTATAACTATGAATTAAGTATGGACTATATCTTTAATTTTAAATTATTCATGTATATAAGGATATAAATATCCGACAACTAATCTATTGTCGTGCATGGTACAGGTGTAGTGTGTGTTAATCATATTCCTCTGCCAAACAATGCAATATTCGGTAACCGGTAGCATGCCTGACACACACGTGGCATACAATATCTGTAAGAATAAATAAATAAATATATAAAGTAGCTAGCTAGGTTTCAAAATTAACAAGAGTGATCGAGGAGCTAGCGGATATTGAAATGGGAGAGAGACATGAAAACGGGCAAGAAGCTGCAGGTATACTTTGGAAGAAGCTGGCGCCACACTTTGTGCTGATCCATGGCGTAGGTGGTGGAAGCTGGTGTTGGTATAAGATAAAATGTCTTTTGTATAACTCAGGCTATGCCGTCACGTGTATAGACCTTAAGGCTGCTGGAATCGATCCCTCCGATCCCAATAAAATCATGTTCTTTGATGATTATAACAAGCCTCTTATCGACTTTCTATCCTCCTTGTCTGACCATGAACAGGTACGTACTATGAGTATATATCTGTATATATGTCGATCGATCGTTGATTTAACGCAACTCGCATTAATTAATTAGTATCGATCAATAATGGAGTACGTTTGGTTTGTAATAATTAATTATGTATTAATTGCAGGTGATATTGGTAGGGCATAGTGCCGGGGGGCTAAGTGTGACAGACGCAACTCGTAAGTTTCCAGATAAGATAAGCCTGGCAGTTTATATTGCTGCCACCATGCTAAAACACGGATTTTTAACCCACCAAGATATTCAAGATGTAAGTTCTCTTCATGGCCTAATCGTGAGGCTTATCTTATATCTGTTAGTTAGTTAGTTTTTCAAAGATCGTGAGGCTTATCTTATCTTATCTGTCAGTTAATCGTGAGGCTTATCTTATCTTATATATATGTATGTATGTATGTATGCATGCCACTAATTTCTTATATATGAATTAATCGTGTTAGTTAGTTAGTTTTTCAAAGATCGATCGATCGAGATAATCGTATCTGAGAAGCTTAATTAATTTGACATGATTTGATATAAAAGTGACACATATATATTTGTCACAAACAAGTTTCAGCGCCGTCTCAAATATTTTCGGGGCCCGGGACAAAACTAAAAATAGGCCCTAAAATATACAAAAACATACTAAAATACATGAAATGTTGAATAAGAAATCTACAATTATTTAGGTTTTCAAATTCTTTATAAATTTACCCATTCACTTTGATTGAAAACGTTTTAAGTTTTCAAATTCTTCTCTTTTCTTTCTTTTTTAACTATAGGAGAAATACATTTGGGAAAACTTGATTTATTAATCTATACTACATTATAAAACATTTACACATTTTGATCTCTTAATATTTAAGTAAGTTAAAATTACCTATGTACCCCTCTTCAAAAATATCAAACGAATTCTTTTCTTTTAAAGATACATATAAAGAAAGAAAAATGATTGTATAATAAAAAGAATGATTGTTTCCATAAAGTTAACACATTTACTTTGATTTAAATTCTAAAAAATTACCATAGTTTTAGTGAATGGCAGCAGGAAAATATTCAATACAAAATGATCATTAAATAAAAACTCAAATAACAATGGAATGAAAAACATAGACCTGAAATATTCTATTATTTTTTATTGAAATTCAAACATTCATATAACTTATTCCCAATAGTCACACGACTCCTATGTTCTAGTAATTCAAATATACAAGTAAACACACCAATTAACTTGATATCTAGTAATTCAAGTAACAAGTTTATCTAATATACTAAATAACTACTAAACTAATTAACCGATTATCAATAATATTCATCTAATTTTTAAGTGTTTCAAGATTTTAAATAAGTGACACTAACAAACTTGATAGACGATAATTTGATATCAAGTGATTAAATTTCAAGTAAGTGATAAAAATGGGCCCCAATTGACAATTGACTCAAGAAAGTAAGTGATTTCAAGTAAACAGATCAAATTAATTAACTAATAATCAATAACCCAAACAAGAAATCAATGATAAAAGAAATTTTATGCTTGTTTTGTTAGAGTTTGAACAATTAAACTTTGAAGCCTTCATTTCGGAAAGAGTGAAGGACTCTCATTATGTATTTTTCAAGCCGGTTGCTATTTTAATTTCTAAGTCTGCGTTTCAAATGTTGGGCCTAAAAAATTAGGCCTTTTTTTCCTATTTATCTGTATATTTAGGCTCAATAAACTTGGTTACACACATACATATATATATATATACACTGATCGTGGGCCCCATCTAGCCATGAGCCATGAACGGTTGCCCGGATAGCCCTTAAGACGGCGCTCAAGTTTCAAGGAATCATAAGGATTTAAAATATTGACGGAGTAAAAAAGAGTTGATGCTTTGCAACGATTGCTCCTAAACAAGTCAAAGTTGAAAATTTGACCGGGTTACTTCCCATGAGTCAACCCCAGCTGGGAGGTCAAAGAAGCACCAACGAGGAAAGTCAACTCATATGTTAGTTATATATTTTTTTTGTGTAAAAGATACTCATAAGTTGGTTATTGATGGCTGAAACATTAGATTCATGTTATATATCGACCTTTTAGTAGTTAAACATATACTACATACATGATCAAAAGAGTTGCTCAATAATGTACACTCATATATTATATATTTGTTAGGGTGTTCCTGATATGTCAGAGTTTGGAGATGTTTACGATTTCGAATTTGGATTAGGGCCCAATCAACCTCCTACCAGTGCGATAATTAAAAAAGAATTGCAACGAAAACTTATCTATCATATGAGCCCTCCAGAGGTACGTATGTAGTTTTGAAATTTTACTTTTACATTTTATATGTAATATATTTACATTTTACTTTTTAGGAGTTTACGTTGGCGACAATGTTGCTAAGACCGGGACCTCTGTATGCATTACAAGGTGCTCGATTTACACAAGGAGATGAATGTGTAGAAAAGGTGCCACGTGTATACATCAAGACAGCGCATGATAGAGTTGTGAAACCTGAGCAACAAGACAGGATGATCGCCAAATGGCCTCCTTCGAATGTATACGTTATTGAAAGTGACCATAGCCCAAATTTCTCGAATCCTTTAGTATTATGTGGCATATTAGTCGACGCTTATGCATATGTGAGTCATACTCGTAAGTAAAAGATCTAATTTGGTTGTAATATATAGTAGAATCAAGATGATATTATACCTATATATATATCATGATATAAATTTTTTTGAACATTTGTATATATTTAGAGTCTATATATATATCATTTCAGCAACAAAATTATATTTATAAAAAATTTGTCATTTTTAGAACAGTTTTACTAATCACTATATATTTAAGTTAGTACTTGTGGTATTTGAACGTTTTAGATCAAAATAAATTCTTCGTTATTGTGTTGCTAGATGATATACAAGCGATTATCCGAACAAACCATCGGCAAATATGGCCTATTAGCTCAGTTGGTTAGAGCGTCGTGCTAATAACGCGAAGGTCGCAGGTTCGAGACCTGCATGGGCCATATCCATATTTTTTTTTCTCTCTTCACTTTGCCATTATCGCGACTTTTGTTTATGTTGGGTCTTATAAGCCTTCTTAGACAATGACCGTATGGATATGGGCTCGAATTAGCTGTATTTACTATTTAGGCATTTTCTGATATAATTAAAAATTTAACATAATTAAAAATTATCAGATAAAACTAACTATTATTTTACACAAAATTTTAGTTTTGATAAAAACTGAAATACGATTTAGATTTTCTTATAAAAATTGGATTTAATTTTGAGAAGAATGTTCAATATAGTCAATAATTAATTTATAGTTTCAAGAGACTAATTTTAACTTTTAAATTAATGTCATCAATGGTCCAGATTAAATTTTAAAAATTTGAGCGGAGTGACATTTTCTTAATTTTTCGTAATTCACATATGATGATTTTACAAATCACATGTGATTGTATATTGAATCACCTGTGATTGAATATTAAAATTTCAGGACTATATTTTTTAAACGGACTTTATTGAACACGACTCTTAATTTTGAAATTTAATTTGAATAAAAATTATCACAAATATTTTTTTCTTAAACTTTAAAATATCGTATTTATCCACCTTAATTTATAAATATTATATTTATCTTTCATAACATTTCAAAATATCATGTTTAACCAATTTCTTAGTTGAATAATTTCAAAATATTTAATTTTTTTTAATTATAACCAATAAATATTTGACCTTGTTGGCTCTAATTGTAACAATAATGATCGATAACTTGGCCCTAATTAGATCATGATACCACGTTTCTACCATCGCGTCAACCCCCTCACTTTGAAGCTTCAACCATGGATCTGAGTGTTAACGTCATCGGTCATCATTTTTTTAATCATCATTCTTTCGCTTTTTATAATTATTTAATATCTTTTTATTAATTTTAATATTTATTACTTTTAACCAACTTGTATATCCGTGTGACATTTAATCTAGTCGAATAATTATAGGTTATTACGTTTTATAATTTAGTTAAAAGATCGCGTTATCAAACTACTATTGTAATATGGGCAAAATGCACGAAAATACAATAAACTATACCAATATTGTTATTGTATGCACGAAAATACAATAAACTATACCAATTTGTTATTGATTACCAGGTTACCGGTTGCCGATTGTATACAATGAACAAAATTTGAAAGTTGTTTGTATTTTTAGATACCAAAGTTCTTTTATTTTTTGTTAGGTTACCGGTAAGTTACCTATTGTTATAAGTAACTTATATACAATGAACCAAATTTGTAACTTGTGTGTATTTTTAGGTACAAAATAAAGTTGGTTACATACAATGATAATATTGGCATAATTTGTTGTATTTTCGCGCAATTTACCCATAAATAATTAATGTTTCTTAATTTCAAAATCTTAAGGATTACTTTAAAATACAATTTAACCATAATTTCTCATTGTTATTACATAAAACCCAAATTATAAATCATAACGAATACATAAAGTATCTCATTTTCTCATAATAACATTGTCTCAAAATTCGGATGTCATACTCCCAACATTTTTTTTGACATGCAAAGCTCTGATCGGTTAATCACTTACACATAGTGTGTTTATTGAAAGCATCATAGTTTAATCTTTTTATTATGAAATCATTGGCATCGAAAAACAGATCGAGAGTATAACGTTGTATGATTTTGTCAATGAAAAAGATAACCGATTTAAATATTCACAAACATGAATTATCCCATAAAAATGCATTATACCTCACCAATTTGATGTAGATATATTTTCTCATATAATCTAAATAAAAAATATTTCATAGAAAATGATTACTAATTTAGTGATTTATAACATAAAAATAACCATAAATATATTTACTCGTATACAGTTTTATAAAGAAGATAAGCAAGAAAATACCTATTCCCATTTAGAAAAGATTAATTGTCATTATATTTTGATTTACACAAAATCAAATATAGTAACTCACTTTTTCCAATAGTTATGAAATATCGTTTTCTAATTTTAATTTTGTGTCATTACGGTAACATTTACATAAAAACGTAGATACAAATGAGCCGATTATAAATATATAATTATATTTATACCAATCATTACACATTAAAAGTTATAAAAGAAAAACTATAAACATATACAAACTAAATATAAATTATAATTTATAAAAACACCCCGTATATATTTAGTTCCCTCATAATTTGTTCTATATACTCTTACAAATTGATAATTTCAAATGTGAAAGTCAAAATTAAAATTTTTGGCTAAGATTAAGAAAATAAGAGGTTTTGATTGGTTAATTAAATTTTTATTTAAGGAAGCTTTCGTAACAATGATTTTTTTAATATATATATATATATATATATAGATTATAAAATAAAATAAAAATATGGATAAAATTGAAAATGATTACACTAACTTTTGAATTAGGTTGGGAAGACAAATAAAAGAAGAAGGTGATCCGATACTGATGTAACAGCTGAGTTACACAATCCATTTAAGAAATAATATAGATAACATGTAAAATTTACTAAGGGGGTGTTTGTTTAAGCTTTTTTTAAGGGCTTAAGCTTATGAGCTCAAGAGCTTTTGCGCTTATGAGCTTATAAGTTTTTGAGAAAAAAAAGTGTTTGGATTAGCTTATAACTTATGAGTTAATAAACTTTTTTTAAAAATATAGAAAATGATCAAAAAGGGCTTCCTTACATTAGCTTATTAATGTATAATGACTAAAAAGAGGGTATAAAGGTAAAATTGTAAAAATAAGCTCACATGAAAGAAAATAAGCTAGTTCAAGATGGCTTATGAAAAATGGCTTATTTTGTTAAAAATAAGCCAATAAGCTTAAGCTAATAAACTTAGTCAAACACTTAAAACATAATAAGCTTAAAATATAAGCTCATAAGCTAATAAGCCAAAATAATAAGCTTAGACAAACACCCCCTAATTCTCTTTTGTTACATTTTTTATTAATTTTAACATTTCTATTAATTATAAAGTAAAAAAAAAAATAGCAAAAAGATATATAATTTAATTTTTTAGAATAAGTTTACTGTGAATAAGTTGGAATTCAATCGGGGATGAAAGCGTAATTACATTAAAGTTAGGTGTAAATAGGGGACTGGGGGAGTAACTGATATGACAGTGATCCAACGGCCAAGACAAGGGCAGCCTGGCAATCCAGTGATTCTGTCCCCACCGTATCCTGTCTTTAAAACAAAAGCGGCCCCACATTAACGCCAACAACCGTAGCTCATCTCATCTTACTGTGAGGCTGCATATACAGAGTCCAATCGCATCCCATCTCCACAGTTTGTCATTTGTCAACATGTCATGTCATTGTCACGTCATGTATGTGAGTATGTTATGCCTGCAGACCTGGGCCACACAAAATGTTGCTTCACTTTTGTTTTATTATACAATCCCCTTCTTCCAATTTAAGTCCATGTACTTTTACTATATGTCACTTTTACCCCTCGCACCTTTTGTTCCCCTTTTGGTTAAAAAAATGTCCAATGCTCATATTCAATTTATGGATAGTTCGTTTATATGAATTAAAATGTGTCATTTACATTTCTATAACACTCTTCCAAACCACGTGAACTAAGAGATTTAAAACTTGTTAACATTTTTCTATGATCTTTTAGTTCATATAAAGTTTTAGTCATTTAAACATACTTATTTCTATATAATATTTTTTTTTGGTATAAACAAATGCTAATATAACAAAATATAACACTACGTTTTTTCATGTACAACACTCTAAAAGTACTTAAGTTTTAGCTATGAAAAAAACATGCCAAGTAAAACTTTGTAAACATTAAACATAGGCTTTTTTATTGTTTTTTTAAAAGCTAATATTTTAGGCTTTTTTATTGTTTAGTTTATAACATTTCATGCAAGAAAATAACAAGATATGTTTTCATAAACATTTATCTATTGCCGTTTTTTCGTTATATTAGATCATTACCAATTAGTTTTAAAAAGATAGAATTTTCTAAAAAGTGATTATCATCTTATTATTTTCCTTGAATGTGTTATCCTAATCTATTATCAGATTTATGTAAATTAATCGACGTATGTTTTATGACAATTGGTTTGACTAAAACGAAATGTAATAACAAGAGATGTTCAAACATAAATTTTTATGTCAAAACTCTCTTGGTTATGTTTATCACAAAGAATTAAATAGTAAATAGTTTAACGACGTAGACAATTATTAGTAATTCACTTATGCTCAAACATTTAATAATAATTTCTCCAAGATCTAATCTAAAACTCTAATATATGTAATCCCTTTTCATGTTTAAGTGAACACAATAATCGAAACATAACAAAACTACAAAAATTATAAAGAAAATTCAAATTGTCTCTTCGTAAGAAGCAATCACTTTTGTTAAAGGTCTTGGAGTTGAAGTACAAAGGAAATAATAATAAAGGGTGTGAAGTGAAAATTTTAAAACCCAAAGGACAATAAAAAAGTGAAGGAAAATGGAAAAGGTATTTGAAAAGAATAAAAATAAATAAAAAAAAGAGAGGGTAAATCGAGGCGCATGCAAAGCCGTCATCATGGTGTCCTCTTTTGTCCCACGAAAACCCCCATGCCTTTCTTCGTTCTTTTTAGGAACCTCCTCATTTCAACCCCTGTCGTTTCATATATTTACCTTATTTGCCATCCGCCCAAAGCCGCACCAACAATGGTCGGGTTACATGGCTACTTTTCACAACACATAAGGTGAGTTCAGCAACGGGCTTATAGGGGATTATAGGGGCTTGGCTTTTAGTTTTTATAATCCCCAGCTCTCTAGCCTTGTTCGGATGTTAAAATCTTAAGGGGATTATTAAAAACATAATCCCTTATAAGCCCTTAAAATAAAAGCTTTTTCAAGTAGCTTATGGCTTGGGCTTGAGATTATCAATTAATCAGCCCCAGCCCCAGTCTCAGTTCCAGCTCCAGCCAGTTTCACCAAACACACCTATAGTTTATAAGAAATGCATGCACAGTTTTATTCATGATGATGGATATTTCATCTAGAAACTAAAAATGGTACTTACAAAAGTATAACAATAAACATGTTTTTGAGTAGTTTTTGTTTTTTTAGGTATTGTTGGACGAAGAAGTCAACATAATGACAGATTACCGGTACGATGAAAAATTTTGGAGGGCTGGAAACGGATCAAACGAACATGAACCAATGTTTTTCATGAACGAGCATTGTACGTGTTCATTCGTTTAATTTTAGTTTGAACAAACAAACGAACACGAATAGATAAACAAACATATATTTGTGTTTGTTCATTTAACTTTATCTAAACATAAACAAACAAACAAATGTATAAATATGATATAATACAAACTCAACATTATTAAATACACACAAAGTTATATGTGTGTAAAACAAACACATAAACGAAAGTTCACGAATATTTCGTCAAACGTCTAGTTCATTTACAACAATACTTTTAATCGGTTCACTATAAATTTAGCTTTGAGAATCAATAAATATGTAGAAAAGATCAGAAGATAACGTGCATCTGTCTTAGACTCTAAGTGTAAGTTTTGTCCTTTCACGACGATTAGAGTGGTCGCGTTGGGTCTCTAACCCTTTAGATTGTTGTATTAGACTCTAAGTGTAAGTTTTGTCCTTTGCCTTTCAAAAAAAAAAATCTCATGATCTAAATTATGAAATAACCAAACATGTTTTTCCATCTTGGTCACATGAGATGGATAATTAATTTGTAATTAAGGCAATTCTTGGTAAGGGGTAAAATCGTAATTCTTTTCGGATTCAAATATATTCCCCAAGATGCAAAGGGATAGCTGATGACTGATAGCATAGTAGCTATAGCGGTGAGGGGGAGTAAAGGCATAAACAGCTAAAAGCAAACCAACAAAACAAACAACAAATGAGCTGCTAGACACCCCTCAACAACTCCAACTCCACATTTCATATCATATCCATCAACAGGGTAAACCCACTCAAAAGATCTCTCAACTTTACTCTTCTCTTTCAATTTTGTCATCATTAGGGTTTCCTAAAAATTCAATCTTTTTCTTTCCCGGAGTATATCATGTTTGATTGTCAAAGTAACTTTTTTGTTTCTTTCTCTGCATAGAATCAACCAAATCAACATGTTTCAGAGGTTAGGGACGATTGAAGAAACCTTCATAATCATCTTCTTCAAAGATTCGTAATCAGAAGCTCGAAATTGGGTGTTGATTTTCTTTAATCACAAGCGTTTTAGTTGGGTCTTTTTGTGATTTCTTAAAGGGATTACGAGTGAGTTATGATGGCGATGTCCTGCAAGGATGGTAAAGGTGCAATCATGGATAATGGGAAATACGTTCGATACACACCTGAGCAGGTTGAAGCCCTTGAGAGGTTATATCATGAATGCCCAAAACCTAGTTCTATTCGTCGCCAACAGCTCATTCGTGAATGCCCGATTCTTTCCAACATTGAACCCAAACAGATCAAAGTTTGGTTTCAAAATCGAAGGTAAATGTTTTCATTGTTTGTTTGCTTCAATGATGTGTCAATCGATTGTAATGTTTGTGGGTTTAACTTTTGTTTGTTTTTTTATATTAAAGATGCAGGGAGAAACAGAGGAAAGAGGCTTCACGTCTTCAATCTGTGAATCGGAAGCTGACTGCTATGAACAAGCTTTTAATGGAGGAAAACGATCGGTTGCAGAAGCAAGTGTCTCACCTCGTCTATGAAAATGGGTGTTTTCGCCAACATACGCAAAATGTGAGCCTTTTTTTCTTTTTTTGTGTTTTTCTTTTTGTTCATTTTCTTTTTTTTTGAATTTATGATTTCAAGATTTCTTGAAATGCAGACGACACTTGCTACCAAAGACACTAGCTGTGAATCGGTGGTGACTAGCGGTCAACGCCATTTGACCCCCCAGCATCCTCCACGGGATGCTAGTCCTGCTGGGTCAGTTGGGCTTGATTCCATTTTTCCTTATTTTTGGTACAATGGTGAATGTTTTTGTCTCTAATATTTGTGTTTTTTAATGGTTTGCAGACTTTTGTCCATTGCAGAGGAAACTTTAACAGAGTTTCTTTCGAAGGCTACTGGAACCGCTGTTGAGTGGGTCCAGATGCCTGGAATGAAGGTATTATTTTTACACAATTTAACATAGATTTAGATTTTCTTTAAATTTGCATATATTTCTGTCACACTAGATTAGATTTATTTAACAATGACTATAGAAGGATAGGCCAAAATTCAGAATTTCTAATGATGCCTACGAATAATTGTTATTGACTACATAGAATAACAAGTGACTGAAAGAACTCTTGGGCTACATGTGATTTACATTTGAAGTAAAAACACTAAAAACTTAACAAAACTAGTAGAATAAAGAATAGTTCAAAACCGGGCCCAAACCATGAACTTTTGTTTGTATGAAGTTGGAACATCTTATCTGCAAATTAATATTATTTCTCTCTCAACATGTTTGGTTTTGTAATTTTATTTCTATGTGTTTAATGTAGCCTGGTCCGGATTCCATTGGAATCGTTGCTATCTCTCATGGTTGCACTGGCGTGGCAGCACGAGCTTGCGGCCTGGTTGGTCTGGAGCCTACTAGGGTAAATAACATATATATGTATATAAATTATACACTCACGGACATACATACCTTTAGCATCATGTCCTTTGTATTATATATTCTTTACAAGATTTTGAACATGTGTGGTTTCAATTGATTGTCTCAGGTTGCTGAGATCCTGAAGGATCGCACCTCTTGGTTTCGTGATTGCCGTGCTGTTGATGTCCTCGATGTGCTACCCACTGCTAATGGTGGAACCATTGAACTTTTGTACATGCAGGTGATTAATACATGATCCTACCTTACTACTATTGTTAAACCGATGTGGCAATTTTGACCCTTTCTTCTGAGAATGGGTCAAACAGGTTTATTTAAAAGATGTTAACCAAAAAAGAAATGGTTTGAAACAGATTAGAGGTCTCCTGGTTGCTCAAATGTTTATGACCTTCTAAATTGCTTTATAAAACAAACTTTTGGTTCTTTATTGTAACAGTCCTTGTAATCATATTTAGTACATTACCTAATGAAATTTCAGCAAATTGATTAAACAAATTGTTCTAGTCATTTTAACGTCTCTTAGAGTTAAAATTTAACCATCTCACTTGTTTGACCCACCTGTTTGCCACTTATATTGCTAAGGCACTTGACTTGCACCTGTTCTGATTGAGAATTTATTCAATGTTCTAGCTTTATGCCCCTACAACTTTGGCTATAGCTCGTGACTTTTGGTTGTTGCGCTATACTTCTGTTACTGAAGACGGCAGTCTAGTGGTTAGTGACTTTTTTAAGCAAAATAAAAAAACAGGTGTTTTTGGTACTGAAACTTTTTATGTGGTGGGTTCTCAGGTCTGTGAAAGATCACTAACAAACACCCAGAACGGTCCAAACATATCATCAGTGCCACCTTTTGCACGGGCAGAAATGCTGCCTAGTGGATACCTTATTAGACCTTGTGAAGGAGGCGGGTCAATCATTCACATTGTGGATCATATGAACTTGGAGGTAAAAGACTCATACTATACTGGATTTTATGATGCTATATTGCTATTACTTTATGATAATTTGATTCTTTTCACACTCGTCGCTAAATAGGCATGGAGTGTACCTGAAGTGTTGCGCCCACTGTATGAGTCGTCAACCATTCTTGCTCAAAAAACGACTATGATGGTAACAATGTTCATCCTCTGTTTCTATATTTTATAACGGGTTGATGGATAATTGGATTTTAAGGTTTGATATTTCTTGAACAGGCATTACGCCAACTCAGGCAAATAGCCCAGGAGGTCTCTCAGGCCAGTTCCCCCAATTGGGGTCGAAGACCTGCAGCTTTAAGAGCACTTACCCAGAGGTTGAGTAGGTAGCTTAATCGAACCTTTTGGATCAGTTTCAAATACAGGTGTCTAGTACTCTAGTTGGCGAGTCAGGGCGGGCTTGTTTTTACCCTAAACTTTTAAAAGATTCTTTTAACGATTAATGTGGCAAAAAACTTGAGTAGTGCTCTTTTTTCGAATGAAATGATGTAAACGGTTTTATGCATTAAAAATGCAATTTTGCCCATTTGATGTGTTTCCTTTTTGGCTACTTTTTATATCCTTTTGACGTAAATGAGTCGAAATTGCAACCTCTAGTTTCAAGTCTAATCTTTTGAACAAAAAGATTTAGCAATATATTTTTAATTAACTGTTTGACCGATATACAACATACCAAAGCTGACTTCCACTCATATGTAAATTGGTCAAAATTGCAAGCTGTTGTTTAAAGAGTTGCTGGGTGTGCTTATTTTGACGTTTTGTTCTTTTTAGAGGATTTAACGAGGCTGTCAACGGGTTTACTGATGAGGGATGGTCGATGATTGGTAATGATGGAATCGATGATGTGACGATTCTTGTAAACTCTTCACCTGAAAAGCTTATGGGATTGAATCTTTCCTTCTCAAATGGATACCCATCTGTTAACACTGCCGTCTTGTGTGCTAAAGCATCAATGCTTTTACAGGTCAGCCACTGAATACCAAGATTTATGTGTTATGAATTTAAAACGGAATTATTTATGTGTATACATTCTTACCATTTCGTGTATATTCTAGAATGTTCCTCCGGCCTTGTTGCTTAGATTTCTGAGGGAGCACCGTTCAGAATGGGCAGACAATAATTTTGATGCTTACTCGGCTGCAGCAATCAAGCTTGGTCCCTGTAGCTTACCAGGGTCTCAAGCTGGTAATTTTGGGGGCCAAGTTATTCTTCCTCTTGCTCATACAATTGAGCATGAAGAGGTAAATTTATCCCTTGTAATATACTCTAGTAATTTCCTCGTTACACATAACCCAAATTTACTACATAAGTAAATGCGCAAGATTGCCACCTGTAGTTTCCTAATTTCCGCTGTTCATTGCAAATTCTGAACAAATATTGATCTTTTGTGTTACTTAGCTTTTGGAGGTAATCAAGCTGGAGGGTGTTGGGCTTTGTTCTGAAGATGCATTAATGGGTCGAGACATGTTTTTCCTGCAAGTACGAGCTGTTTAACTATTTTTTCCTTTTGTTTTCTTTTCAGATTTACTTTACACATAACTTTGTTCCATCTGTTATCTGATTACATTCTTGTAAATTTAATAGCTATGCAGTGGCATAGATGAGAATGCAGTCGGTATGTGCTCAGAACTTGTATTTGCCCCAATTGATGCTTCTTTTGCTGATGATGCACCTCTATTGCCTTCTGGTTTCCGCATCATTCCTCTTGATTCTTGCAAGGTTAGGATTTTCACCATTACATTATTGTTTAGTTATTTTGTTCTTTTTGTGTTTGTATTCATCAAAATGAACTGCAATATACGCACAGGAGGATTCAAGTTCCAATCGAACCCTCGATCTTGCTTCTGCACTTGAAGTTAGAGGGTCCGGAAATAAACTATCTGGTGATCGGAATGTTGGTACAGGCAGTGCAAGATCTGTAATGACATTAGCTTTTGAGTTTGCTTTTGAGAGCCACATGCAAGAAAGTGTAGCTGCTATGGCCCGCCAATATGTCCGCAGCATTATATCATCGGTTCAGAGGGTAGCATCAGCCTTATCTCCATCTCCAAACGGGGGTATTCAGGCACCATTGGGTACTCCTGAAGCACACACTTTAGCTCGCTGGATTTGCCATAGTTACAGGTAATGAGAGTGGTGACTAATGGTAGCAAATTTGGTCAATCTGTCTGCTGAACAATCTGCGTACATTTTTCTATATTCATGGTAACCAAATGTGCTAAATATGGCTTACAAGAACTTTAAAGGATGATTCTGCAAATCATAGCAACATACTTGCTTTGTTTTCCAATAATAGCAGCATAATTTACCTCATGGTTGCTATCTCTGATTATTTTCTAATGGAGTAGTATGTCGCTGTTATTGATTGAAATGTGAAAGCATGTTGCTTTTGTGCAATTATCCCTTATCAGTTATCAGAATACCGACTTTGTTTATTTAAATGGTTTAGGATGTTTTTACACATTTGAGTACATTCTAGATGGTTATTCAACCTGTTTAACCCTTTTCCTTTCGAGTTAAATCCAAAATTCAATCTTAATTGACTTGTATATTTTGGTAAATGAGCTAAGTTGTCACCTCTAGTGGTGAGTAAAGGTTTTCTATTGTCACTAGGTTGGACTTTTGTGAATTATTAACTCTTGGGTCATGAAACAGGTGCTACTTGGGTGTGGAGTTACTTAAAGCTGCGGGTGAAGGAAGTGAATCGATTCTCAAATCTTTGTGGCACCACTCAGATGCAATAGTATGCTGCTCTATGAAGGTTAGTCTTTTACTAAGCCATTGCTTTGTCGGTTGTCTGATCCTTTCGCAACGTTTTTTTGGGGGTTGCATCTCAAAACAAGTTTGAGAAAAATGGGGTGATCATTCACTAAACCACAATGGTTTGATGCAGGCGTTACCAGTTTTTACGTTTGGAAATCAGGCTGGTCTTGATATGCTTGAAACTACATTAGTGGCGCTTCAAGATATCAGTTTGGAGAAAATACTTGATGAAAACGGAAGAAAAGGTTTGTGTTCAGAGTTTCCGCAGATAATGCAGCAGGGTTTTGCGTGTCTTCAAGGGGGTATTTGTGTGTCAAGTATGGGGAGACCGGTTTCTTACGAGAGAGCAGTGGCATGGAAAGTGCTGAATGAAGAAGATAATGCTCACTGCATCTGCTTTATGTTTATCAACTGGTCCTTTGTTTGAGTCTGAATGGGTCGGTAGGTGATGCTGGTTTTAGTTTTTTTTTTTGTGTTCCTTTTGTTTAGTACTTAGTAGTAAAAAGATGGGTTAATGATTCGGATCTTTGTTGTTGTTTGAATGCCTATCCAGTGTATCGCTCTCAACGATCTTAACCTTTCCGACTTCTCGTTTAGCTTATTTTGGTGTGATAATCACTGGAGTATTCTCTTTGCAAAAAAAAAAAAAACTTGTAGGTCCTAATCTTAGAGTAAAGATGAGTAAATGTAAGAACACAATGAAGAACACTTTGCTTGAGAGAAAACACAGACGTGT
>JAUEJL010071338.1:0-16547 GCA_032274825.1 Drosophyllum lusitanicum | reverse complement strand
TTTTATTATTATTTAATACGTTTTTATTAATGTTTAATATTTATTATCGTTTAAACCAACCCGTGTATCACACGGACGTTTAGTCTAGTTGTTTAACAAAAGGATAAGCAATCCTCAAGTCGATATTCGTATTGAAAGAGACCTCAATGATGAATTTGTCAAACTATTAAAACGATGAGATTCATATCGCAAAACCTAGGTTTGATTTTAGCAAACAATAAATAAATAGACTACTATAGAACTTTTTTTTGTTTGTATCGTCGTCACTTGGATATATTCTTTTTTCAAAGATGCAGTCGAGAGGCCACATTTGTCACGAGCAAACATATGAATGCACACCGTTGTCAACTCGAGAGGCCATACAATAATAAAACAAAATTCACATAAGAAATCCTATGATGATTCATATTTATATTTCTCCAATGTATTTATTTAGTAGAGAGTTATTGAATGCACTTTTCTAAAAAACAAAATTGAATACAAATTAGTTTATTAATGAAATAATCTTATCTTTCGTGAGAGGATTTTTAAGCGTGGTTTATACACAACTTGAGTATGGCGTGTGGTTTATATATTAAATAGTGGCGGAATAATTTTATTTTGGAGCAAATCATCCTTAAATCTCTTTAAAGATACAAATATTTTATTATATAAATTTTAGTAAAATATTAATTGAACGAAAAGTTTGAGGGGGCGACAGGCCCACAGCCCTCCCCTGCCTCTTTAAGTTCCGTATATTTGTAACGATATCTCCCATTATTTAGGTCGCTTTTAATTTAGATATTTGATGCAAAACCGAACCCTAACTTGATAGAATAAATCTTTGCAAATTAACCCTAAATTAGTCTTGTTTGAAGCACAACGGATGGCATGGGTGTGGTTAAACGGCGTTTAAGGTTCACTAGTGTGAATGGGATGAGGAGGAGATTGGTGGCCGGCGGCGATGACGGAGGAGAGTGGGGGGGCGACAACAATGAGATTTTTGGAGACAACAACAATTAGATCTTTAAATTAGGGTTAATTGTGTTAGGAGTAAGGAGTTGATGATCACAATTCGCAAATATAGGAGATATACGATTTATCTTTGAAGGATTTTTCTGATTCCAAGTCGTTGGATCTGAAACCTTTATCGGATTTTGCAAATGAAGGATTCCGATCACCGGGTTCAGCAAATTAGGGAGAATGATGGTCGATGACTAGTTGTTAGCTTGCATAACCTGCTATAGCAGATTTAATTGCATAAAATGAACTATTTCGCAAAGTCCATGACATTGTTTGAGACAAAAATAAGTTAATTTTATACAATGTTATTTCAAACATATTAAGTTGCATTTCTTTGCACTTGTAAAACATCAACACAATTTAGTAAACAAAAGACGAGCAAAAATGGACACGTTCAAATGGTTCACCAAAATAAAGGAAAATGGTCTTTGCATTAACAAAAAATGAATCATCAAGTCAAATCTATTAATATAACAACATAGTAAATGAAAAAGAACCCCAAAAAAAGATGTATAAATTTAAGATTCTATTTTCTGGAAGACCCCGTTCGCCACACAACTATCTGTTCCAAAGTTGGGGATTCCATGAATATGATATGTTCTTCGGTTTTCACTATACTTTGAGTATGCATTCTTTAGGTATACCTGTTTCCTTTGTCAGGCTCGGGTTTTGTCTTCTCCAAGGGTCATTGTATAATTTGTAATGCAATATCTACCAACAAAATTGATTCATCAAAAGTTGTTTGCCAAAATTTTCAAAGCATTATTATATTTTTCACCTTTCAAATATGTATGTGTGTGTATATATATACATATATGTGTGTGTGGGTTAGTGAGAGAGAGAGAGAGAGAGCGTACCTGTATGATAGTTGAGAAAACATCGTCATCACTTAGCTCGGACAACTTTTCAGCCCAGTCTTTGCTGTAACCAAATACGGATTTTTGTCTTTCGGCTTCAAGTAAAATAGAATCACGATACAGGTATCTTTGCCAAATGTTCTTTACATTTGCCAACATGAATTCTACTTCTGTTTCATTGAACCCCTACATGAACAACCATCATTTCAAAATCAACAAACTTATTAATCGTACTTTTAAAGTTTTGAGTTTGAAGCAAATAAAGATCACCAAATTACGTGACAAGTTATTGAATGATATGAAATTATCAATTAAGAGTTATAAATATGTAGATGATTTGTATGCCATACAAATTCCTTCAAACTTCAAAGCCCACATGGACGAGTGTCTGTGGTGTGCGAAGTAATTCATGTGGTGTACAAATCACCCTTGTAACAAAAATGATGAATTTTGGTAAAGAGGAATTACCCGAAGGATATTTATGAGGTTTGGTATTTCATCTTCGCGTAATCGAACAGCAAAACTCTTGTAGTTCAGCACGTTCTCCCATGGCAAAAAGATCCCATCCTGAAAACGTAAAAGTTGTTTAGGAAGACTGATAGAAGATGTATACTTGTATCTTTTCTTTCTTTTTTTTTGTTTGAAAGGCAGACGTATACTTTTATAGACATGAAGACGGTGAAAATGCACAATAACGCCTCAACCAGCCGAAGAAAGCCCAGACCCATGCCTGGTTTTGTATACAATTTAACCTTAATAGTTAAATTATTCTAAATTACTTTTATGCTTTATAAAACTTTTGAGGTCTGTTTAAAAAAATACATTGTTATTCTTTATACCCTTAAGTTGATAAAATTCTAATCTTTAAAATCTTGTTTCAATGAAACAATATATGCAACTGTAAGTTTGAAAATATAATATTTAATAAGAATCTTTAAGTATTTAGACAAAAAACAGGAAATATATATTAAATAAAAATTCTATTTCTATTTGAAAATATGAAGAAATAAAAAAAAGTTAAAAGTGTTAGACCTGTATAACAACAGGAATGCAACCTTGCAAAATACTATCTTCCATTCTACCACTCCAACCATCGCCAGGCATAACTCCACAAAACACAGAGCTCGCCAAATCCTCATGGTAACTTTCAGAAGGATGTGCGATCACAATCACATCTTCCACATGTTGTTTCCCGAGCTTCCCGTCTTTGTTTGGGGATGATCCAAATTCTTCTGCAAGTTTTTGCCTTATTCCCATACTATATCTGCATGATAACATGATACAAACAGCTGTATAAAATATTTATATTTGGGATAAGTCTAGAGTCTCTATAAACTTGGTTAGTAAAAATTAGGAACAGAAATTAGATTTGATTTGGCCATGCTAATTGCATATATACGTTCACTTACGTAGCTTCAGGCCGTCCATGCTCATAAGCTGACCCCAAATTCCCATTGAAGTAAAATAATGTTCTCCGCTCCTCACGAGGCCTGCACATATGTTATTACAAGTTCAATTTGTGTCCCATGAACGTTGATTCTGAAACTACACCCCTTATGACAGAATTGACTAAAAATATGTTCCTCTTATGTGTAATATTACCCCAAACGTTGTGCACTGTTTGACTAAAAGTCTATAGTCCTCAAGAGGTGTTTGACTATTAGTCAACTAAATCAAATACCCCTCAATTGTGAGAAAATAGAGGAATGGGGTGAGTGCTTTCAATTTGAGAAGTACCTAGCCCAAAGCTTAAGGGTTAGGGATGTGACATCTGGCCGTTTCCATGCAGGAATCACAAGATCTTTTTCTGGGTCAAAACACGAATGGTCCCCCCTTCTATCCGAAGAAATATGATCCCAATTGTCAGCCCAATAAGCAGTTGTTGAGTGGTTGTGCTTTGAATTTGTATTACCCCAATGGACCAACATCATGCTGTTCCATATCTCCTTTGGGGCATAACAAGCACCTTCATCCCATGAAAACGACTGCCTTAACATATGTAAAAAACAAACAAAAATAAGGAAAATTATTATCGAACTTTGTCGGTTTCTAGTTTAGTGAGAGCCATTTACTCGAACCATACCCAAATATGATCTCTTCCCGATGATCGATTCCAGTAGGGGTACTGCTGAACAATATGGTCATGTGCTTTCTTGTAATATTCAAGAGTGAATGAGCTTCTCAAACCCCTATGTTCCTGAGATAATTCAAAAATGCAGACATAAATATCATGAAGAAAAGCAAAAGTTTGATGTTTTTATAAGAATTGCATCCATGATGCATGTTGCTAAACCTCCATGCTCAAATGGGGTGCATCATCAGCACGAGTTATGATGCACGAATCAAGAACCGGCACAAAATAATAATCTGCTTCTTCGCCATTTAATGTCCGGTGTGGGCTCGCTAACATGCTTTCATATATTGATACCTATAAGAAGAAAAAAACATTATAAAATGGCTTAAGTTTATATTAATTACCAACAACTTATCCTGAATGATTTTCACTCACTGCTAGTGCTTCTTTTCTGTTTCTTCATGTAACAAAAGCAGTTAGCAAAAATATAGTGGTAGCAATTTCAACTCGTCTATATGGAAACCAGTCAATTCAGGCTGTCTATTACCGATGACTGGTCAAATGTAGAAAATTAGCTTAATGTAACGATTAAAACATATTAAAAGTGGTGTAAAGTTGTCCTAAATTATTGAATCTAAAAGAAATTATCATATAAATTTAAATAATACAGTTGCTGTGATCATAATTAATACATTAATTAGTTACAAAATGTACAACGATGTGTTGGTGGGTTGGCCCAACCCATTTGCCCCATGCATTAAGATTATTTGTTTTGACCCGTTACCGAACCAGCTCATTTGCCCATTTGCTACCTCTAACAAGATCACTATCAAAGAATTTGGTGATACCTGAGAACCATATAGCTGTTCCGTCCACACAGTAGCATTATCCTGGTCATAAATCCTATTTACACACTCGAACTTAAAATGACGACCCTGCAACCAAATAGTTACAAATTGTAAAATCAATAAAACAAAGACAAGAAAAAGGCCATGTTTACAACTTGCTCGCATTCTCACCTCGAGTAGAAGACTGTTAAACTCTGGGGGTAAATCATAGACATAAATTAACGGCCTTTTCTTTTCCACCAAAGCTTTTAACCCAGCAATATTTCTGACAACTGTTCCATTGTCGGGAATACTAATTTGGGCTGGACGAAGCCACCGTGGCCAGTCTCTAATTGATGAATGAACAGATGGAATGCTGCAATCTACTCCATACCAGCCATTATTGCACTGCGTAAGTCCAAAAGGATGAAAATATATTTTATTTTATTTTTAAATCACTCATTTTTTTAATTAGATCCATAACAAAAGGCCAATCTCTAGGACCGCAAACAAGTCGAGCTTTTATCAAGTTATTTGAGCTCGAAACATGTGATGAATTGATCTTGAGCTAATAAAGACTCGCCCAGAATTCTCATCGAGCTTTTTGAGCCCTATGTAATATGCAAAGAAGTGTAAATTTGACAGAAAAACGATGTCTGGAAACCATTTACATTTTTGGGAAACCAAAATCAGCTGTGTGAGACATATGTTCATGAATTAAAACAGTGTTAGATCAAAACATACCTGGCAGAAACCACCGCGACAATGACCTTGACCCGAGCATTGGTTAATACAAGTAGATAACACAGGTGTCTCACAAAACCGCCCGAAAAGACCATCATATTTGCAATCACACTCTTCTTTAAACTTCACCTTCAAATTATAAGCTTTCACCGGATCTACATTACACCATCCGAGCACGCTATTGTTTGTTGAGAAAATATTTTCATGGTCAGCTTTTGACCAATTGACATCTTTTGGTGCACCAGGTTCTGAAGGTAATCTGGTCAGTGGTTACAAAGGTTATTTTTTGCATTAGTTAAGATCACAATTTCAATTCATTTACTTATGAATTGATTGGTTATACCGTATCTCAAATGGGTGAAATAAGAAATTTAGCTATAAACGAGACTGGTCAAACAACTTGAAAGTCCACCTAAGTGTAATTTTAATGCAAATTACCCTCCTGAGTCACTTTATAAAAAAAATTTAGAGTATTATTATAATAACATACTAAATGGACTAAAATTGAGTGTGGGCAACCCAACCCACCTAGAAAGGAAATCTATGTTGCTTACATCATTTGAAAACCGCATGACTCGGCAACGGGACGATTGGGGTATTTTGTTCCTTCACCACAGAAGCACATGGCTCGTGTTGTGTCACAATGTGCAGAGCAGATCGAAACAACCCATCGGCCATAAGGTAGCTCCTCGGTTGCAGGATAATTACAACTTAATTCTAGCCTTTCAGAGCATCCATCACCTGTTTCACATATTTACATGTGCAAGGTTTTTACACAATCACATTTTTAAACATGTATAATTTTACAAATTTTACACATTTTTGAAGTGTGAGTAATTTTATACAATGTACTTTTACAATCCACACACTTATAAGTGTCCACGACTTTTACACATTATGGGCATGGAGAAAAGTAAAATCGATATGCACTTCTTACACTATGTAGAAATGTGCAAGGACAATCTAATGATTTGTTGTAGTAAAAAACCTGTGTTACTAAACAATTATATAAGGGGTGGCACTTTTGGCTTATTTACTTACGAATGGGTCATGCTATGTTTTATCACTGACGGGTAAAAGTCAAATATATTTGCTTGAAAGGGGACAGGTTCAAATGGGTTGAAAGTCAATGGAAGTGTAAATTTCATAAGTTCTAGTGCATAAAACCTAATAAATCATTTTATTCTACAAAAATAAAATTATTAGACTAATATTGTTTGAGTAATAATATTTGTCAAGCTATATTTTTTATTTAAATATATAACTTTTTTGGACAAAACGTGTTATAGGTCAACCTAACCTAACACGTACAAGTATAACTTGTTTGACCTAGACCCGTTTTGACCCCTTAGTCCCTTACCTAGCCTACCCACCCATTTTACCACCTGTACAATTATGAGATGAAAGGTTGAAACAGTACTAACCACTGAATCCATGAAAACATCGGCATTGACCAAATTCATTATTACAAACTCCTTGACCACTACACCCATCTTTACATGTCTTCCCACTGATTTGCTATTCATTGAAACAAGAGATGATTAACACCATATGGTATCAATAGTCATTTCATAAGCGAATGTAAATCCATACTGCAATTTAATCAGTACCTCGAGAACTTTTATTGGACTTGCAACTGAACTACAACCAGATAACCATCGACCAATCTCAGCCTTCCATGGTGCACCATGATAAACAACCGCTTTATGCATGTCAGCTGGAAATCGGACATTTAACGGCTGTTGCTGTTTTTGCAAACTATTGTTCTTTTCGTTATTAATTGGGATACATGAGTCTTTGACTTGATTATATCCAAAGTAATAAGAAGAAGGCACAGCAGGAAACAAGAAAAACTGAACTACTGAAACCAGTGCTACAATAGAAGCAATAGTTGCCACCAGTGACCATGAGCAGTTCAACTTTTGAACTGAGAACATGGTCCTGCAACCCTGCTACGTTGGCGGATTTAGGATCTTATATCAGGGTACGTGCTGTTTTAACAAAAAAGAAAAATTAAAAAAAAAACATGATTTAGATATGTATATTGTAAATGATATTTATTATTTTTGTTTTTTATACTACAAAATCAGAACAAATGAGTCTTAGGGTTTACCCATGCAAACCTTAAAACCCCTTCTAGATTCTCCCCTGCCCTCCTCCTTGGTAGAGCTATGGAACTAGATCAGCATGAACATATTTTTTTTCATTGACTTTTCAAGTAATTCTGGTTTACCTATTATTCAAAAAACTTTGAATAGGTATGAACAAGTTTGGGTTGAAAGTTTTACTACAACAATGATAAACTAGTTAATCTAAAGCTGAAGAAGTGAACTCCAAGAATTTCACCAAAAATACCATTTTCCTTTCTTCTGTACAGTGACTCATGAAGCCTACAATTTGACCTCAAAATGCAAACTCGAGTGGGTTGTATCCGAAGAATCAACTTCCTTTTGACCAAAAAGTGAGAAAAGTCAAAAAGGCAAACATCATATGCAAAAATTTTGCAGTAGAATCCATTGTTCAACCCTGATTCATATACAGACTTGCTAAATCTAATTAAACAAAATGACTTTGCTCAAGTTCTTAAATCTGAAACAAGAAGTCAAAATAAGTAGACTTGAATAATTAATACCTACTGGTCGATGAAGGATAACACACAAAAGTGTAAATGAGAACTCGATTCAAAAGAAGCTTTGCCTATTAAACAACAAATTTAAATAATCATGAATGCAATTTGTGAATATACTGTACGAATTTCAAGCAGAATCTAAACGAAATATACAAAAACGAAAATGAACTTCGATTAACATAAGTTTTGAAGAAATGCGATGAATGTTGTACAATCCAAACCTGAAAACGCCGATTAACCCTTTTCAATTTCTTCCAGACCCGTATAAATTCGCAATTATTACAAAATTTAACTATTGCAAAGTCAACTGATATTGAATAATCAGATACGTCAATCGTTTATGGCAGATATGATTCATGGATTACATCACCAGTTTACATTAGCATTCAGGCAACTCAAATTACTTACCTGAGTTCATCAAAATACAAATTTCTCGAAATTGAAAGATCAACTGTTGAAAATTTTTAGACTACTCACAAGAAGAGTGCGCATATACAAATAGATCAACTTACCAATTGAATGAAGAATTCAACTTTTTAAGCTGACCCCTCGAATTACAGACAAGAAGAAGAGGTGGAAGCCGCCACGTTTGGCTGACGGAGAAAAAGAATTGAGGAAAAGTAATAGTGATGAAGGCCGGACAAAGTTACTGAAAATACCCCTGGCAATGACGGTCAACGGTCAACCCACTACAGATTTAAATCTGCAGGGGTAGGTTTGTCAAATAACATGCCACTTATACGCACGAACTCTATGCTCCGATTTGATGATCTTCAAAGAGAGGTGATAATGGACTTCACAATTCACATTTTGAGGTTGGTAGAAAAATAAAGTAAAAGGATATATTATTTTTTATAAATAAAAAATTAACACATCACGATTATTCTTTATTAATAAAATAATTTTAATTTTTTAATCACCATCTATTTAATTAAGATTTAAATTTTAATTTTAACTTTTATAAGTTAAATTTAATTAAATTTTGTTAGAGAAATTTTATATATATCTTTCTTAAATCTTATAATATTATATTTGCTCTATATAACATTTTAAAATATGATATTATTTTAAAATATTTTATAATCTTTTTTTACTTTTTAATTTTAACCAATAAATACTTAATCTTATTGTTTAATTTGTAACAATAATGATAGATAGCTTATACAAAAATTATAATCATATCTCTTCGTATGATGATACCATATTTCCTTTGTCACATTTGCCCTCAACCTCGCGTTAACGCTTCTATTGGTGATCTAGATGTGTTGGCGTCGTCTGTTGCCATTTTCTAAAATTTTCTTTTCTTTCGTGTTTCATAATTATTTAATATTTTTTTATTAATATTTAATATTTAATATTTTCTTAAACCAACCCGTGTATCACACGAGAATTTAGTCTAATATACTAATATACGAAAAGAAAATTATATATCCTACTACTTATATTCCTACCTACTAAGTTATAACATGTGTATTCCATTAATTGTTTTTCCTTATCTCCACACTTGATTTTGACACATGTGATCATGCAAGTATGAGGATGAGTAGGAGAATATTGACATATTGTAGGATGATATAAAACATCTCTAAAAGGAAAGTTGACCTTTTTTTAGGAAAAGGATATGGGTGTTGTTGGGTGTACTTTCATCTTTCTCACATACACGTGTCACATTAATATGTCAACGCTCTTACATACATTATAAGGTGTGGAGCATAATGATCCATTTCCAAAGAATATATGTTGCTAGCAGCAACTAAATTAGTGTTGTCACACTCTTATACTTTTTTAATGAGCAAATATTGAAATAATAAAATTACCCTTCATAATAAAATTATACGAGTATGACAATATCTAACTTATGTGCTACAGCAACACATGTGCTTTTCCAATTTTTTTAATATAGTTTGCAACTAATCCCATGTAAAATATCAAATATTCAGCAGGTTTCAAACATAAATTCATATATTTTAATGAGAAACAAATATGATTAATTGATGTTGGCAGACTTTGTTTTGGGTGATAATTATTCAAGCAAAGATAACTTCAAAATATTACATCTTTCATATAAAGGGATACAAAACAACAATCATACACAATCTCGTTTAAATAAAATATAAAAAAATAAGATATAGATAGTCATAATACTCAAGAGTATAAAGACTCATTTCCTACAAAAATCTTTAATTTTCAATATATATCAAAATAATAGAGTTATGATGTCATTATTTTATTTTTAGAACTTTTTCACCAATCATGTCCCTTTATTTTCTTAAATGTCTTTATAATTAGTTGTTTTTACGTCAAAAACCTTAAACCTCGCATATTGTTAAAGATTTTCATTTTGAAAAAACAAGAAAAACACGATTCACCAAAACTAAAGAGAACAATCATTTTCAAAACTTAAAAGTATCAATTGCAAATAATACAAGAACTCCGCGGATGTCTTTAAGCGATATATCTAACTATACGTTTCATTATAATTCATAAACTTATTCAATAGTCATATGTTATTTGTTTTGTTAAAACTATTAAAAAATGTTTGTCATTTATTCATATCTACCATATAAAAACAGTATTGGTGGAGAATACAAACAATGTTTATGACGTTTATTATTGCAATTTTTTGTATGCTTTACAATTATTTTACTATACGTGTTAGTGTTGTTTAACAGCAAAAAATTTAAAAAAATATTTTAATCATTCTCACGTTTATACACGACAGGTTAAACTAGTTACAAATTAATAGCTTACAAGTGTAGTATGTTTGCTAACAGAACCAAGTTCTTTATATTAGAGATCCAAATTATCAATCGAAATCTAGCTTTTTACACATATTAAAAAACCAAAGTAAGAAAAAAACATATAACTCTGTTCCCATTAGATTTTATCTTCCAAAGTACACATGCAAAATTTTATTACACACCAAGTCCAAATTATCTTAAGTGAAGAAAAACACGTATCATAAAAGGTCTTATATATCTTCCTCGAACATGTGACTGAGAAAAATATTAGTACATTTGTAGGAGCATGAAAGTAATGTTTGTTGTGTTGTATACGACAAAATAGTATTGTGTACAATTCACCTTCCATTTTAAAGTTATAGTTTTTATTTTTGAGATTTTTGTAATAATAATAATCAATGTAATATATTAATATCTATTTATATTTATTACACCAATATCGAATATATTGTTTTGACTTTAGGAAGCAATAAAACACGATGTAGAGCGAATTTGTTTTCCTCCATCTCTGGATCTAGCAAGCAATATTAATAATAGAGCTAGAACATGGGTTAGTTGTAGGTTTTTATTTTTTATAAATCCAAATTATTGTTTTTAATTTTTACCTTTTATTATTATTTTTAAATTTTTAATGATTTTAAAATATAAAAACATATATGATGTGATTGGTTGTGGGACTTCATCGATGAGTGTACAATTATATGAGATGATGTGTTTGGTGAAAAACACTAGTGTGATTGGTAATGATGCCTAAAATGTTAAATTTTCATTTCAAGTGTAAAGGATATTTCCGCTTCAATTAATTAGTCATATTATTAAAAGTTTACTTTATTAAGATCATTTATTTATTTATGTATAAATAATTGTTTTATAAGTCAAGTCTTCATGACGTAGCTAGAATTTTGCTTCAGAAGGATCATATATATAAATATATAATGAATTGTCTATAAGACACTAACAACTCTTTTATAATATTACTAAAATACTAGCTAATTGTCCAAACTATATAAAATATCATATTTATCCTCTATAATATTTTAAAATATTATATTTAATCAAATTCTTAGTTTTATCATTTTAAAATATTTATAATTATTTCAAATTGTTTTTAATTGTGACCACTAAAAACTTGATTTTATTGGTTATAACTATAACAATAATGATCGATAGCTTGTACAAGAAATACAATTACGTCTATTCGTATCATAATATCATGTTTCTATCGTCACGTATACCCTCTCGTGCATCATACGGACATTTAATCTAATAATTAATATAAGAACATAATAAAGTCGTAACATATTTTGTTCATGTATTTAATAATTTATATAACAAATTAAACTAATAATCTTAAAAATATATTTCACAATGTTAAACATACATATAAAAATTAAAGCTAGTAATCTTAAAATCTTCCACTATGTAAGACAATATGCATGTAAAATATCAAGAATAAAACTAGTGTTATACGTACACATGTGTGTACGTATGTTTTTATTGGTGATCAACGTTATTAATAAATCTAAAGTATTAATACATGTTTTATTATATGTTTTCGTGTGATATTAGTGAGTTTCGATATATTGCATTATCAATAAACATGTATGAAGTTGTATAAATTTTCAACATTAAAAAGATAAATGAAAAGGTCGTTTAGCATAACACAAATTAACAATATGTTATGAAAAACAAATAAAATGAAATAAGTTTAAATTAAAATAAAATTTCAACACAAGGAAGAACCTTTATCAAATTTGTATCTACTTAAAGATTTCACGTGTGTAGCCCTACAATACGATTACTAATTAAAATATTACACGTGTAAACCAATAAAAATTAATAAAAATTACACATGCAAGCGAAAAACACGGCCATGCTTTTGGGTACAATATCGGTTACATTTGTTGGTTTTTATATTGAAAGGTTGTACATGTGCAACATGACGACAATCGTCAACGAACAACAGTGTGGTCGCTAGTGGCCGCCGTGGTGTTGAATGGAGTTAGAAAATCAATATAGAGTTTAGTTTATCATTTTACCCTTTTCAATATAAAAAACAAAAGGATTAATAAATAAATGGACGACTCATATTGGTTTTCACTGTTCTCGCAATAATCTTATTTCTTAAAAACGGCTCCTATATATATTGTGTGTGTTTCATTGTGTATGTATTCAAGAACCAATCTTAACCCTCCATTTGGTTCTTAATCATATATTATGTTGATTTTCTTTCACAATAAAAAGAGTAAAATAGTTAAATATGTTTTACATTGATTTTTACTCTTCATTTTACATTAGCACCATCACCGATGATCACCATCGCCACCAATATGCACATCATTGCCATTGTTACTACGTCCAAACATTTGCAAATATATTCGGATACAATATCTTTAATTCTTAATCGTAAAAGTCATTTGATATAAAAAAATCATACAAAACAAACACACTAAAATAATCATAAACTAACTCATTAATTGTATTTCACTTTAGAGTTTAGAGTAAATAATATGGTTTCAACTGGTCACCTTCACCACATATGTGATCAAGAATCTGGTTGCCTTAACCACATATGTGATTGATAATGAACTGGTGAGGAGAACAAGTTTATTGTTCATGACAGTATTAACCTTTTTCATGTAATGCTTAAAAATATGCGTAGGTAGGTCATAGAATTTGGTGTGTTTAAAATAACATCATGTGTACGAGAGGTCGTAACCCTCACATATCATTGAACCGCCACATCAACTTTTTACTCTCATCATTCAATATTGTAATGGTCACTCCTCACTGAAATTCGAGAATCCACTTAATACCATAATTAATTAATTAAAAAATAAAAAAGAATAAACGAAGGAAGAGTCAGATCACTACTTGGGCCCACACTTTTTCACCCCCAAGCTCACCTTCTTGTGCCCTGCACCCCCTTCATACCTTGTGTTCCGCACCCTCTTCATACCTCCACCACTCTCCATCCCTACCCTTTGTACTAAGACCCCACTTCACCCTAAGCAGTGACTTCATCCCTCTCCTACCTCATAACCACGTCAGGCACACTAAGATCAAAGGAGTGTGGGTTTGGTGAGTGACCACTTTGGTGGATGTGGTACTACACCATGAAGGTGTGGTGTGAGGGGATGTGGTGAGGAAATGTAAGGTTATTGGTGGACCCAACTGTATAATCTCTCTCTATTCTTTTTTTCCTTTTTAATCTTTTTTTTATTTTAGGTCGATGTTAGGTGAGTTCAGAAAAATTGGTGTGATGGGAGTGATCACTACGGGACTGGGTGTTGAGAGAAAAAAAGACAATGTACCACTGTGGTAGAGTGTTATCACTCATTTCACTCTAAGTGGTTGGTTGGATGGTGAGAATGTGATGATGTGACGGTGTTATTAGATGTGGTAAGAGAGACCACACTAAATACTCAAAATGTTTAGAGTGAAGTGTGACAATATCCATCATGGTGTCAGTGTAGTTAAATGCTTCCCACTCCATTGCTATGTGGCATGACCTTCACACTACACAAAACCACATGGTGAGTTAAATGGTGGTCCCTGAGAAATTTGGTGTCTCACTTTTTTCTTGATTTTTTTATTAATTTTTTTGGTTGGTTAGTGAGTATAAGATGAGGTCCGCGTTTTGATATGGTGGGGAAGTGATCATTAGATGGATGTGTGGTGAGAATGTAAAACTGACGTGGTGGTGTGGTGTAGGTGATGGTGTGTGATGACTCTCGTCACTCTTATTGTCATATCGTAAAAGTTTACATTAAACCAAAAAGGTAAAACACTGTGAAGTCACTTTGTAGGTTAATAATTAGTTTTCGTTGATCATGGATCACTTGCATGCTAAGAGTTTTAAAAAATAAAATAAAGTTTTTAGCTTTCGTTATACATAAATTTTTAATTTAATTCTTGAAGACTCAACATGGTGGCAAGTGATCAGGTCTTCATTTGGTTTGAACATGTAAATTTTCAACAACTAAATGGCTTTTACTCTAGCGGTATCAATGTGTGTTTAAGGTGTTTCACCTCTTTAAGGTTGAGGGTTGAAGCCCTGCTGAAGACATATGTATAGATTCTTATGTGTGTGTTCGCTGTTCAAAAAAATGTAATTTCTAACATTATTATATCATGTAAACATTGTAATCGTGTTGCAAAGAACATTATGTTGGTGTTTTGTTTTGTATACTCACATTTGTAGCAATGTTTATTGTTTTGAAATGTTATGGATGTTTATTATGTTTAATGTTTAAGCACTTATTTTGTATATTATGGATACTTATTTTGTTTGTGTCTATATATAATCCAAGCCGTCACAATAAGTATATATAAATATGTACACATTCACATATTACAATTCAATATGTGGTGAAGACTAAAGAACAATTATAAGTTAACGGGAGAAAATTCACAAATAAATTAATACAACTTTTTATAAACTTATTTTAATAGTTCACCGGCTTGTGTTTGTAATAACAAACCATGTATTTTATAATGTCTTGGTACATTTTATAAAGATGTTGGTCAACCAATACAAGTTGGTAGAAACTTCCCAAGGTAAATCCCACCTAATCACCCATTAAAGCCTCAACTTATCATTTAAATAAAAGATTAAGTCATGAAAGGAAACATCTTCTATAACTTCCTTCTTTGAATACAAAGTTACAAATTATTAAAAAAATACAAATTGCATAAAAAGTTAAGTCTTTACGGATTTAAGACATTTAGGTTTTCTTTTTATGCAAAAAGAGATATGTTTACCTAATAATTTGATAATACGTCACACCTTGTCTCTTGTCGGAGATGTGTTTGACACAACTCCTACAAATCAGCAATCTGGTGCAACCCACGAGAAATTGAGCGACAATTACCTCCTTCTCCAAGACGGTTACCTCCTTCGCTCTTCCACACCAACAGACACAAATCAAGCAATGATTAAATCCTTATTCAACGACTTAGTGCGATGAACCCATCAAACAACCCTAACCGATCTTCACCTAATCTCTTTTCTAACCAAAATATAAATTTGAATGCCTAAAGTTACTTTTTTAATCAACATTCCTCTTAAAATTTGGATCATAACCATAAATCATCGGCCTTCTTTTTCACCATAGTTTTTTTAACGGTAGAATACACACATTCTCCAATCATACTCTTTAATAACACCTTAATGTCGTATATTTAGTTAGATCTATAACAAAATCATATCTACAGGTCTGTAAAAAGATGAACTTTTATCGAGTTATATGAGATAGAAACATGTGACAAATTGAGCTTGAGCTTATAAAAACTTAAAGAAAATCCTTGTCTAGCTCTTTGAACTCTATGTTATGTAAAGAAGTGCAAATTGCATAGAAAAATTTAAAATGTTAAAACTATTTAAATTTTGGGGTCAATAATGGTCTAACCATCAAAGTTTTACTTCAGTTTTGGTTTAATCATCAAAGTCTTTTTTCAAACAGTTTTACCATAAAGTTTGAATTTATAATTATTTAATCCTCAAAGTTACACTTTCTTTATGGTTTAAACATTAAAGTTTTTTTTCAAACGATTTAACCCTTAATTTTTGTTAAAAAATGATTTAACCTTCTACGTTTTGTTAACTTTTTAATAAAAAGTAAAATGTATAATAAGTAGAGAGGGTAAAATCGAAAACCATACAAAACTTAA